>CABFOV010000451.1:141550-199052 GCA_902141375.1 Timema poppense
AAAAAAAAAAAAAAAGTTGATACATAAACTATAGGAAATGTTCTCTAGTTTAATTTATTACATAACTATTTTCACCGTAAAGGGAGTCAGAAAGGAAATATCATTGAAAAACTGTTTTCGGGCTCTATTTTTCCAATATGGCGGCTACTTCCGGAAAAACAACAAGGTGGCAAAGTAAAAATTTGGAAAGAGCATGTCGAAATCTATAAATATACCAATTTGTAAAACTCCCGAAAACTTCACAGGTAAAACTACCAAATGACTGGACTATGCCTATAGTTGATAGATAACCAAGTGAGTTAATGGAGGTTTTTGGGGTTTTTTTTCTTTTTCTTAAAACAATGACAGCCTTTGTGTAGTTTGTAGATATTTCACGCAAATTTATTAGTACCATATTTAAATAGATAAAATATGGTTTTTGCTATTAAAAAAATGAGCCATTCTTTGTAGGTCCAATTGCTAAATAATTTTATAATAATGGAAATTGATAAAAAAATAAACTAATAAGAGCAATTTTAATGAAGGAAGCCCACCTAGGGAAAGAGGAAAAATGTGTGAACAATCAAATTTGATATCACCTTTTTGCATTGGATTCTTCTTTACTTAGGTGAGTTTTCTTCATTAAATTTACTCTTATTAGTTTATTTTTCCTTTTTCTATAATCTTATCAATTTCCATTATTATTAAAAAATAATAAAGTGTTTAACAGCCACATCTACAACCACCCCAAAATACATTATTACTAATTTGGCTCAATCATGATTTTTGCTAGGGAGATCTTTTCATGCATGAAAAAATATACTCCAAGACAACCCTTTCTGTCCCTCTATGAAAATTTCAATTTAAATCTTGCAAAGGAATTTTCACATTTAGTAAAATTCCTCTGATTTTGACCACAACTCACAGACAAGTATACACCAGATCCTTGGCCTTGCGGAAGTTTCTCTTCGCTCTTTGAGTCAGGTTGAGTCCATCAACATTGGGGTTTGCTAGTGTTAATGCTCAGTGATAAAAGCACTTCGAAATTTACAGTTGTTGAACAACTCACTTTTATTATGTTCATCATAAATGGATCATTGTAATCGTATTGGGCAAGCTGTGTACATTCTTCGTACTATGTGAGCTTTGTGGAAGCCGGCCAATTAACTATAGATGTATATTTGTGTCCCAATCTCTAGTGAAACAATGTTTAAAAAAAAGTTGTCTCCCACCCCTGGCATTTCCCTGGTGTACTTTGCTGATGTGTGGGTGGGGGAGAGACAAGGCGGTTTAGTGCAGCATGGTTTGCGTGTTTGCTTTATTGAATGTAGGTACAGCCATGTCAAAACTTCAACTCGATTTTTAAAGAATTTCTTCTATAAAGACCACATCGGCAGATTTTATCGATGACAGGAGGCCAAACATAAGTCTTTGGTCTTTGTACATTCATCAGGGTCCTTCTGTCAAGTGGACAGCATAAACGATGAACAAGAGTTTTGTAGAGTAAACTCTAGTTAAAGGTAATAAATACTACACAATACTATATAAATTAATAGCTAATTACTCGCTTTGGTGGCCGCATGGTCTAAGGCGCTAATCTCACAATAGACTAGACTGCTGAAGACTGGTAAATTGTGGTTTGATATCGGTCGGATGTACTATGGTGGTTTTCCCTTCTCCCCCCAAATGCGAGAATAGTTCATCTAACTGCACCCTTACTAACCCTAAACACATTAGTGTAATTAGTATATTGGCGTGTGACCTGATGAGAAGTAAAATGCAATGCTAAAAAAATTACAGTTTTAAAAAGTATTTCAAGGCTTCGCAGCCATCACACCAATCACTTTGTCGACAGTGATGTAAAATCTTGTGCACTTCCATATAAAGGGAAGAATACCACACCACTAGATTAGTTATACAACTTAATATTTAGCTTCTTGTTTTATTTCTGGAAAGGTACATTTGAGTAGTAATATTTTTCAAAGCTGACTAGAAATGAATTTCAAAAATATTGTGTATGCTGCAACCTTAATTTAAATTCATAAAATATTACTGAAAAACAAATATTTCAACAAGAGAATATATTTTAAATAATCTCGTATAGAGCTTGACTGCATAGGTAGGACATGGAGATTGAGGCTTTAATCTCAGTTGGGTGAACTAGGTGTGATTTTTCCTTAATGGTTTTCCACTCTCCCTCCACGCAAATGTGGGTTCATGTCCTGTATAATTCAACCTTCCCAATCCCTAACCAATTAGCAGGGAGTCTAACTAAAATTTGTATTGGTTCCTGTTCTCTAAACACACATTTTAAAGGTTTCGGTTCTTGTTCTTTAAATTTTTTTTAAAAAAGTACAGCATCTTTCTATCAATTCAGGCTACGTCAATCTACTAGATTCAATAATGGTTTTTTAATGAATGACGAAGGTTTTATTTTTACATTTAGAGGAAATGTATCCGAATTTGTGTGGAACGAGAGTGGAGAACCACTTTTGAAATAACATTCTGGATAAAAAGTATTGCTAGATTTAAAAAAAATATAACGTACCTTAATAACAATAGTGCATCCTTCTAATTTGCAGCTTGATCTGTCACCCCAATCTCATCGGCCAAAAAATTTATGAACCGAGTTTTCTTTAACGCACCTCAGCACTGAATACAAGGAACACATTCACCGAGCTACTTCCTAATTTAAACTTGAGCGAAAGAATTTAAAGTTTGCATTTTGCCACCCTCCATCTCCCTTTTCCCTCTAATATAAGTACAATAGGCTTATAGTCACGGCATTACTCTAGAATTTAACATTAGTGTTTATTGCTAAGGGCTCATAAACTCTTCTAATCACCTTAGAAAAAATGTTTCAAACAAAGTAGTAGACTAAAATATATCAAGCCCTTTCAGTACTTACTGAGAAAGGGGGAGAAACAACATTTCAAAATAAAGTTAAGGAAAGAAGAAAAAAAATGTGTTTAACATGTCAAAATAATATTTTAAAAAAATCAGTAAAACTAAGAAACTTTATGAACCTAAAATTATTTAACGGGTTCTGGTTCCTTAAAAATAAATGTTAATTTCGGTTATCGGTTCTGGTTTCTGTTCCAGTTTGACTTCCTGGTAATTAGCACTTGAGCATATAACCCGAACGGATAGTAAGACGTGGTGCTAAATAATAATTAAATCATCCCATCATCGTACTTTTTGAAGCCTATTTAATGTTATATAAAGCTTAAGTGGATATGTGGACTAAACTTGTCAGGGATGAAGGTGGTTTTTGTGTTTAGACAGTTTTCCACACGCAAATTTGGGTACACTTACTCTGGATTTTGCCTTCTTCATACTTATTCCTTTAATGCACTAAATTTAACCCTGAAACTTCTTCGGGGGCCGCATGGTCTATGGTGTCACTCTTGCAATAGAATATACTGCTGGTGACAGGAGGTGGAAAGGAAATTTTTCAAAATTGAATTTATCTTTGAGTAATTTAAAATGTTTTTTAGAATACAAATGGGGATGCTAGTGCCAAGAATTTTATGACACATATAAGCTATTAGTCTAGACAGACTTTGAAGATAAACACACTAAAAAATTATAAATAAGTAGAGAAGAGAACTCAACACACACACACCCTCCTCAGGATGACCTTGATCTACAACTACTGTCACATTGACAGAAAGTATCAATGCCTATAAAATAACACTAATAATAGAGTAAGATGTTTTAATTGTTGACTACACTGGTTAGTATTTTCTCAATTATCCTTACTGTGATCTAAAGCTTCCACACACACCCTCATTACCTGCTTGATGCCAGAAATGTCATTCCCCACTTCGTAAACTGCAAATTTTTTATTCGCCAGCTTTCGTTCAGTGTGAAGTGTTGGGGTGAAAAACTTGTACGTGTCAGCATGTTCTCATTGTGATGTTAGAAGAGGAACACGTGCCTTAAAAGATGAAACGGCCTTTTTGGTGTAAAAGTGGGCTGCAAGGAAGAGACAAATTTTCAGATAAAAATCCCTTCCATGAACTTGAAGTTAATGCAAAGGGTGACTACTTGAACTACTTACGAATGAGTCTTAAATTTCACCACTGTCCAAGCTCCAAACATTCCGTGATTGACATTAGCCACACAGAATCAGTTTTGGTGTGTCATCATTCCAGGAATCCCAGCAGAAGTCAAACATATCTGACACTTCATGCCCAGCTTGACAAGTTTAATTATTTTGGCCCAAAAAAAATATGCTACAAAAACTGCAAAAACATTGCCCTTAGCTCGCATTTCCTAGATCCTCACCTTAACTTTTATCTTCTAAACTCGCAAATATAATTATCAACACTCTCAAATGATATTTAAATGTGGCCAATGTGACGATTATAATTGGAAAGGGACTGACCTTAAATTATGTAAGGACTCACCCCACGTAAGGGATCGAAAGTTTTTCCGTCACCCCCTCCCCCCTCTTTTATGTAATTTCTTACGATTTAATAAATTAGATTATTTTTAGGCATAAGGATTGGGCAAATAAAGGAGTTAGTTGACATGTTAAATTACTTTAATTAAAGTAACACATCATAAGTAAATGAAATATAAGTTAAATTTTATAACTGTAACGTCCCTATCCTACGTCTTACAAACCGGTGTTAGGTCACTGGCTTTATCTGTGTGCCCGGGCCGGTAGCCAACCCTACTACAGCACTACCGGGGCACCGTAGGGACTTGCATGGCTAGGACAGAACCCGAGCGGTAGGGGTTGTGATGGATGGTTCGTGGGGAATGAGACTGGCGAGTTAGTCCAATAAGATATATTTATTAATCTAGTCAGATACTAAACTACTACATGAGTACACCGGATGTATCTCCCGTGACGAGGGAACAGGCACGATAACGGTCTCGCAACCTATCTGTAGACCCGCGATCAACCCTCCGGCGGGGGTGAACTACCAGATCACATTTTATATCATCTCGTCAGACGTGCTAGATACCGCCACACATGTACTCAGCATGGCGTCCAACATTCAACAACCGTGTGTTATTCTCACCCACAAAACTTGCTGATCTCAATGTTCACCAGCCAGGAAGGTCCATCGGTCGCACCGTGCTCGCCCGTCAACCAGATGCAAGCTATATACTACTCTCAACAAGATGGCAACCCAATACTCGTGACTTCCAAGGAAATGTACAACCGTGGGTTAACCTCCTGCCAGAATACGCCTCAAAATAATTATGCTCTTACATAATTATTTTTTTCCGACAAAATTCTATCTAGATTTTGCCTTACCATAAACATGGATTTAATAAAACAAACACGTACTATTGATTCTAAAGCCCCCACCTCCAGCCCCCTTGTAAGAAAATACTGGACCCTCCAAAACCCCTAGGTAATTTAAGGATGATCCATAAAGTTAAATAGTTCAGATGAGAACATAAATTCTATTTGGTACTGTTTTCTTTTATCTTTTCCCCCTAGAAGGGTGGATACACAACACGGGTTTTTAAGGAAAGGTTGAATTTAAAAAAAAAAGCAAAAGTACAGTATAGAAACGATGAGTGATCACGGAAATTTGTATAAGCTTACAAGTCAAACTTCCGTTGACGGGGAGATCGGAGCTCGAATTCCAATCAGGTGAGCTGAGGGTGGTTTTAAGTAAATGATTACTCACACCCACGCAAATTTAGGTACATTTTATTTAGATTATATTATCATTCTCACAACATTAGCGTGATTATACAGGGTGGCTCACGGAAAAGTAGCCCACCTACTATATCCAACAGGTGCCTCATTCTGAATAGGAGGTCAATCCCCTTACCCCCATATTGTGACTTGAAAATGAGTCAATAAAGCTTTAGACAAGCAGTTCACTTGCTCATTCTTCATGTCACAATATGGGTGGAAGGGGATTGAACTCCAATTCAGAGTGAGGCGCCTGCTGGATATAGGAGGAGGGCTACTTTTCCATGGGCCACCCTGTATATGTATATAACCATGGGTAGACAAGACTATGATATAAAATAATTTCCAAATAGCTCATGGAAGTAGCCAATGTTCACGCTGAGCCCTTGTCTCTATTTTTGTTCCCCAACATTTTGCTAGGATATGCCACTGCCGAAGGTGGACCCTACTGGCTGATATTTCCACCAGCCTCCATTGTCTCCCAGTACACCCTATAATTAATCAAACCTAGGCCAAGAGTTGAGCACGTACTAACACCTCTCTGTCTGGTGACCCACCTCGATGGCGTAGTTAGCTAACGCGCTAGTTTCGTGTTTCGTGTTGAGATAGACTGCTGAAGACGGGGAGATCGAGTTTCGAAACTCTGTTGGGTGAACTGGGGGTAATTTTCCCTAAAATGGTTTTCCACTCTCCCTCCATGAAAATGCGGGCTCACTTTATACATATTAAAGTTTTAAATTCCTAACTCGTTAGCGTAATTAGTACATCAGCGTGTAACCCGAACGGGTGGTAAGACGCGGTGCTAAAAGAAAAAAGCTCTCTCTGATTTTATAATTACATGTATTGTCCCAACCCTGAGCAATGTCAGGATGTGTGTTTTGATTTACATAACTTTCTTGGACGTACGTGACTGAAAGCGCTGGCTTAGCGAATATGATGTAACGAATTAAGTGTTCGGCCAATCTGGCGAGCGCGTGATTAGCAAATAGCTCTTGATAGTTGTTGACGAGGAGGCTCTTTATCTTGGCTCAGTGAACTGAGGGTGGTTTTTGACAAGTGATTTATTGTTGTGGTTTTCTCATCTTCTCTCCACGCTAATGGTGATTCTTATTTGTAAAGGCCTACTTTGATTATAATATTGAAGTATTTAAACATAATTATCAGTTTTACATATATATATATATATATATATATATACGTGTGTGTGTGAAACTTATATATATATAGCGTTTATGATCTTACCAATTAAATTAGGCCGTTAGTAGCAAGTGTGCTAAACCTATCGATAGTAATAAAAATGAGAAGTTTTCCTAGCACTCAATGAACTAACAAATAATAATATTGCCTAGCGCCTGTAAACTAGACTACCGGGTCTAGCGTGCGCTGTGCGCTCTTGAAAAATAGATCCAGTTCTATCTTTCAAGCGCGCTTGCTCAGTCGCTCCAGTCTGGCCACCTCAAATTACAACCAATGGGTTCTATTTTATATTTTAGTCGCTCGCTCGCCCAGTCTGGGCGTCCCCTTAGAACTATAAAAGAGGAATGCTGACTACTCACAGCAATGTTGCTCTATTTGGAAAGTAAAGGGGCCAGATTGGGCTATAAAAGTATTTATTTTGTTGTCAGAGTGGCTGACACATTATCATCAAAATAGGAGGCAGTGGCTCTATCCGACGCCAGACCATAGCAGATTAGGGGGCGTTCAAGTATTACGTAAGCACCTTAGGGGGAGGGGATTCGAGATTTGCTTATTTTAGCTGACAGAATGAAGGGCAAAATTGAGGCAGGGCACATCGCAAGCCGCTTGGGGAAAGTGTTAAGGCCCTGTCTACCCTCTATGGCGGTTTGTTGAGCTTTCAGCTTCCAAAATAGATGGCGTTGCTAACGTTATACAAACTGGTAGATTCCAGCCATCAGGTTGGCAGAATAACTGGTTTGTTTAAACAATTGGGAGGCTGGCTGACCACGATCGGTAATCAGTCAAGGCTGCAAGCAAACTTTTCCTAGAACTGATAGAGATAAAAAGTGTAGTGCAGGACCGTAAAGTGTGTAGGCGACCAAGTTGGACTAAACGTGGGGAGATAAAACGTCAAGATACAATCATAAGCCAGCTAGACGCTTCTGTCTGGGGGTTCAAATCCCTGCTGAGGGTATTTTGGGGAGATCTTATTCAATCGTTTCCTTCTACAATCCCACGCAAATGTGGGTACATTTCCTTCATTAATTCTGCCTGTTTAGGTATTAAATAATTACGCCAGTGGGTTAGGGATAAATACGTTTCAATTTAGAGTAAGTGTACCCACATTCGCGTGGAGAGAGAGTGGGAAAATATTTAGGAAATATCACCCGATCATGATTGAGCCACGATCTCCCAGTCATCTGCAGACTAGTCATGTTGCGAGAGTGACGCCTTAGACCATGTGGCCACCAAAGTTGGATATTATCAATCCTCATGTATAAAAAAAACATGACTTATCAAATCTTTAAAAATTACGTAAGCTGGAGAGGTGGGAGAGAGCTTACGTGAAGGAGGGAGGATCTAAAATCATTTAACAAAGTCTTACGTAATTTAAGGATGGCTCCCTTACAATAAAAACTAAGGGCCATAGATACAAGGCCTAGCAGCCGGGTCATGTTATTGAGCAGAGTATAAACGAAATCAGGTCATTGCTTTATAAATCACCTTTTTATAAAAGTCTTGAACTATTTTTTTCAAATAAATATCTGGGGAGGTTAGTGATAAATAATACTGTATACTTATTTATCAGGGAAAAAATTATTTAAGGTAAAATTAGAGATAACTTAGTTATGAAGATTTTGTCACTAACTATAATAAATAACCTCTACGAGATAGTATGTAGCTTACGATTTTGTCGTACCATTTATTTGAGTTTATTAGTAAGCTGGTAAAATAAAAAATAACTAAAATTTAATGTGCTTAATTTGGCCACTGTGCTTTGATTAATTTTTAAACGCTAAAGAGGCAATAAAATATTTAAAAACCGTTTCATTTCGAAGACTAGAACAATTTTGACTATAAATATATCTGTTATTTTTATTACTGATATCACCACGTCATACTACCTAGTTCATGTTATACGCATATATGATAATCTAATTGGGTAGTAATGAGAAAGGAAGCCATTTAGAGGTTATCTACCAACATTTTTATTTTGGGAGATGGGGAAACAATTTAAGAAAAACTACCCTCTGTAATCCCCATCAGGATTTGAACCCCAAGCGCTCCGCTATCAGCAGGCCAATTTAACCCTGGAGTGACACCTTAGCCCACTCAGCCACTGAAGTGGGTATCTGTTATTTAATATGGTGTTTACAGTTTTCAAACATCTATAGGATTTACACACTTTTCCTGAAATAAATGTTTTTCGGAATAACTGTTCATCCTATTGGTAGATTTTAACTTGAGTAATATCTCCATGGTGTCCAGGCTATACCAATCGAGAGGCTGCCGTATGTTGGCGAAGATAGTGCCAACACTTTCGGGTTGAGGGTGCCATGTGGTCAGCACAACGAACCATCCAGCCTTCTATCTCAGTTTTCTAGACTGAAGCGCTACTAGTTCATTCAAGTAGCTCCTCATTTGTCCTCATGAGTTTGATTTTGGTTCCGTTTCCTACCCACTGCTTCGCAAACAGAATTGGAAGCACTGGGGATCGAACCCGGGACTTCGGGACCTGAAGTCAGTAAATCTGACCACTATACCACAGAGGCTGTTACTTACTTACTTTGTGGCATTGGCAACACAAAAGTTCATTAACTTTAATGGTTTTAAATATATTTTACTTATCATCGGCTCCATGTCATAGTCAAGAATGCTAAAGCGCTATGAGTGAGCAATGATTGCGTAAATTAATCAGCTCTAGTAACTATGCTAGTTCGATTCCATGTAAGGTTGAAATGACTTAGTACTAGCGTGATACGAACTCGGCCAAGGCACAAGAGATTTTGAACATACTCTGAGTGCGTTAAAGAGTGTTTGTAACATTTACTTTCAACTAAGAGCTTTTTTATAAAAAAATATTTGAAACATCAGAATAATCGCTACATTGTTATATAGAAATATTTATTTGTATCTTAATTTTGATATTATTTCTACAATAAATAAAATAGTATCGCTACTCATCCGTTGTACTTAAATTAGTAAATACAGATAGCCTAAAAGCCAGTAATATGATACCATTAAACAAAACTTGCCCGTTACGACAAGCAGTTAAATAATCAATTATATCTTTGAGTTTCTTTGTGCGCCCTTTCTTCCATCGACCCATTCTTCACAAACTTGTTATTCACAAGGATATAAAATAATATTGTGTAAATACTTTTCCACCTCAAAATTAATACAATCCATTATATCTTGTTCTAAAGCAAAAATAGTCACATTTTATTAATTATATAAAAATAATCATCGTGCGTACCTATTGTTCGGGATTCGAAACATTTCTTCTGAAACGAGCGCACAAACTGCGAGAATGCAACAGATTCAAATTAAAAGTAATCACATTTAACAAGCTAATAAAATAAAATTAACATATTCACACTTTGAGAACCAAAAGCTTCATTGATTAATTTTTTGAAACATAACTTATTCAAAAATCAAATCCTAGACCGTAAAATAAATATAGTAGATAAAATCATACTGATAACATCTCCAAATTACATTTAGAACCAATTTTATTTAAAATAACTATGTTTGATATGAGCAGGAATGTTTATTTTTATTTATTACAATAGTGGATTAAAAATTCAATGTACATGTACAGTAGTTTTCATATACTCTGAATATTAAAACTTATTATTACAACGTTTAGTACTCAAGAATGAGAAAACCCGTGAAATAATGTATGATACTAGTTAAGAATTTTACATGTTTTACTGCCTCAGGTAAATAAGGGCTAATGTCATAAAGCTTTGTGTATGGAGAAGCATATGGTCTTTTCTTTGAAAATAATGTATCACTAGAGTAATACTCTCATTGAAGTAAGTAGGGACCAACTATATTTATTCACACAGCAGTTAAGATTTTGTGAGTATTTTAGTTACTGAATATATTAAGATGTTTATATTTAACTACGCAAATTTTCATAATTGGACATTGGCCCTTCTTATCCCAATGAGCATGGTATTAATGTTTCTTTGATTCAAGAAGGTCACAGAGATTAGCTTAACCCTCCACTGCCGCCTGCATTCCGATACAGCAGGTTATCCAACGCTTGCAAAACGATACTAGCTGGTAAATGGGTAATGATCATACTAACGGCACCTATTATCAACTAAGATAACTATTTGTAGGAGGAAAAGTTGTATTTAAAACCATGTATTTTTACTAAAGTGTCTACTTGCGAGTCGTTAGAGCTCAATATCGTCGTGATTATTGAAGCCAACCCAAATTTAAAAATACGTTTAAAAATAAAAATAAATAATTAATTAAATAATATGTTATAAACAAACACTCTAGCTTAATTGCACAGATAAAATAAATAAATATATTAATAATTTTTGTTTTCCCATTTAAAATTCATTGAAATGAAAACATTTTAACGAAAATATTTCAATAACTATGTTTAGCATGGTTTGAAAATTCCATAAGAATTATGAAAGATATGTTACTAAAATAAATAAAAAACAACAAAGTTGAATTATTAGATTTTTATTAAAACATTTTTTTTTGGTTTATAACCGTGCATTTATGGGTAGGCTCAGCCTTAATAACTGGATTAAAGGACCTTGGTACTGTTTTCGGATTTAATGGAATTTAGGGTGTTTTTTTATAAATATAATATTCATGTATTCACTAATAATACCTTTTTTTTTATAACTTCAATTAACAGTAGATTAAAATTTTATACTTTTATAATGTTATAACTTGTTTTAATTTTACCTGTTCAATCAATTTAAACGCATTGTATACCAATGTTAATCATCAATTATTTTGTAATATTAATTTACACCTCTATGTTAATAATTACCAGCAATTTATAATTGGTGTGAATTTTTTTTTATCATCGCATCTTACTATTATGGGCAAAATTGCCAAACAAAATAATGGTTAAATAGGGCAATCTTCGATCCCAAGGTCCCGAGTTTGAGTTCTGTAGGTGGTCGCGAGCCGTGTCAGTCATTCCATTAACCTAATATAAGTATTTATGAGTAATCCAGTTTTTCCGCGAGCGTTCAATCTCTCATATTCCTTTTATACTTCATTTAACATCACATTTTGTAATATCTTTTAGTACTTACATTAAACCAAAATTCGTAACTCTACGTATTATTTCGAAACCACATAACTGCCTTGCTACGATCTAGTCCCTCCCGCGAACTATCATGACAGATCAAGCCCCCAGGAAGGGGGAGAGGGGGTCAGGACAATATATTTTATTTTAGCATCTCGTCTTACTACCCGTTCGGATTATACGCTTATGTACTAGTTACGCTAATGATTTTATGGACGAGTAAGGTAATATTTTATAAAGTGCACCCGTATTTGCGTGGAGGGAGAGTGGAAACCCATTTGGGGGGGAAAACCTTCGTACATCCTCGATCTATCCGTAATCAGCAGTCTTGTCTACTGCTAGAGTAGCACGTTAGACCATAAGGCCCCCGCATCGGCTATATATATATATGTGTGTGTGTGTGTGTGTGTGTGTGTGTGTGTGTGTGTGTGTGTGTGTAAAAAATATGTTTATATCTTAGAAAGTCATTTAACAATTTATTTTATATCTAAATTATAGATCCAGAATTTTAAGAGTGTATTTTAAATGTTAGGGCATTTTTTTAAATGCATATTTCACAGATTGTCTAAGGTATAAACATCCAGAGAACTAATGACAACAATACACTTTACCTTTATCCAAGGTAATTTACATATATTTGTGAGACATGTATTTATATAACTAAATAACGAATAAAGGGAACTGGTACAGGTTATCTCTACATATAGTCAGTCAGTCAGTCGCCTCCCTGCTTTGGTTTTATGCACCGTTATCAGATCACGGTGTTTAACTGTTGGCAGTGAAGTCTCCAATCCAAACATCCCGCCTCTTGGAAACAACGTAACCAACTGTTCAACAACTTGGGAGCATGCGCACTGCATGCTTATATTTTATAAGATGGCTTGTAGCCGTATACGCGCACTTTGAGTTAGGGAATCTTCTTAGCGGTGCTCACTGTATATCGTCTGTTCCTGCATCCCAAGCAGCATAATGGCAAGTAGTACATTATTATTATTATTATTATTATTATTATTATAAAACATTCGTTTTTGTAAACCTTTGTTAACAAGTTGTTATTGATTACTTGGGGTCATTGGACCGAGTGTTATCACAAGCCTATGAAAGATTATGAAGATAATATTCTCTCCGAGTCCTGGCCTAGTACTCTTTCAAAATATAGCATCTCCTTGTTTTATTTATTGTTTGTACGTTTAACACAAGAGCTATTAACGGGAAGGTATGAGAAGGGTAACTTTCTATAAATGCGCCCGCACTACACGACGATAGTTAGCTGAAATAATTAACATAGGACCGAGGTGGCTTACGAAAGGTCAAGACTCACTCAAACTGGCGCCACTCTCGCTTTGCAGACCAGCGCACGTCTGGTCAAGTTTGACGGGACTAATGAGGGTAATTTTTTTTTATAAATTATACCTACCTCATTTCTTGACTAGACCGCTGGTGAGGGGGAAATTATTGTTCTAATTTCGCTTGGTTTCTCTCTCTCCTTCCACCCCAATTCTGGTATTGATGGGTAGTAAGAGGCAATTCAATTAAGTCCCACAAACCAGCGATTCTTAACCACTCAAAAAATAAATAAAAATGTTGTTTTCTTATTACTGAAGTCAATTATCTTAAATGATGATCGTAAGCATGTAAGTACAGTAGACTCTTGATTTCCCGGGGTAATGGAGGGGAGGGGAAGCACGGATAATAGAAATCACGGATGGTACAAATAATCCACATCTGTTTACCATCACCATTCAAAATTCGATACTCTTGGTTTCTATTTATTTATGTGAAAAGGGATTTTCCACAATGGTGAATATTAAAGACGAAAGAGCGAAATCGACTCGTGCAAGCGAATAGCATTAAGTAATACAATTGAAACAAGAAGAGACAAATTAGTGGAAAGTGTTCAACATCAGAGGTCCCATTAAATACAATTAGGTACGTTAATTTCTGTTTTATTATTATTATTATTATCATCAGTAGATAAAGCCACTATTTCAGAATACATCCTAATGATTAATATGTTAGTAAAACTAGGGAGCCAGGAGTAATAAAAGGGGGTGAACCATTGCCATAAACCAGCAGGGTAAGTAGAAGCGCTCTTGTAAGAAGTAGAATCCTACACCTGTGACCACGTGTTAGACCTGCAATGACCTGTTCGCCGTTTGACGAGGAGGTCCAGGTTTGAATCTCAGCTTGGCCCCCTGGGAAGGGGAGGATGAGGTTAGCTACATGTGTTTTCTCGTTTTCCCATTCTTGCTCCATGCTAATGTTGTTGTTTTGTGCACCGCATGTATTGCCATTTGGGACTATCCGCATATTTACACTAAAAGGGCAGGGATGTGACAGGTGGAATTGAGAATAAACGCATCCGCATTTGTGTGGAAGGAGAACGAGAAACCATTTGTTGAAAACCACTCTAACCGGAATTCGAACTCCAATCTTTCCATCACAGGCAGTCTTGTCCACCAGGGGATCCGGGTTTGATTTTCGGTGTGGCCAAAAATATATCACAGGTGAAATTGGGGCTTCTCCTTTCACAGTGATGGATTGGGGGTTGTGTTTGTACAGAAAGTCCACATTAAATACCCAAAATAAATAATTAACATTTTGTGGTCGTCAGTTTCTGAGTCTTAAGGCCGATACACACAGAATGCTAAGCTAAGCCGTGGTCCCTCTTTTCATTCCCGAATTCAGTGTTTTTTCTCTCTGATCTACTCCAGTGAACTTTAGTTACGATGGCGTTCTCAAAAATGTCTTATTTGAGTTCAGATGATAGGACTCGGGAAGAAAAAATGCTGCTCTTAGCAGCTGTTTTGAAAGATTAAGAAAATTTAGGTGGTGGAGGTTCATTTGTTCAATTAACGCTTCCATTTTGATATAAACACATTTATTAAATATAAAACCTAATTATAATATTACTTAAATACACGCGAAACAAACTGAAAACAAAACTTCAACCTTTGTTTAGTTATTTTGACAAAACCAGCACTGCGACTGTTCAACACGGATCCCAAGTTGCTTTATGCGCATGCGCAACGTAAGATGGCTCAAGACGGGAGATGGACAAATTGCCCGGCCAGCAATCGAAAAAAACATAGCGCGGCGAAGCTTAGCTTTCTGTGTGAGCCAACACATTTTTAAATACATGGTCCGCTATTTTTCTAAAACGTTAGCAGAGCAAATCTTAGCGTGAATCGACCTTAAGACCCATGAAAGAACTTTTTTCTTTCTTTTCTTTTAACGACGTGTTTTACTTCCCGTCCGGTTTATACGTACAGTACATGTACTAATAATTCTTCTAATGCAGGGATCGTCAACCGGTCTCGCGTCAATTTTCTGTCGATCGCGTAATAAAACTACATCGTCACTATAAGTCGATCTTTGAGGCTTATAAACTCGCATATATATCAATTAGCCTACTTTTCATATTAATATTTAGTGTGGCCAAATTTACCTTGATCAGTCATAATCGGTAATGTTAAAAGAAAATGAAATGCCTAAATATAAAATTATATAAATTATTTTAGTTTCTGTTTTTAATAAAAGTAGAGACAAAATTATTTGAGTAAAGGTTAATTTTAATTAATTAATATAAGATCTATAAACGAGCAAATAAAATGCAAAAGAAACGATGGGTGATCGTTGGATCTTTGATAAGATTATAAATAATTGATCGGGGCGTAAACAAAAAAATGTAGCTGACCCCTGCTCTAATGTGTTAGGGATAGTGAGGGTTGAATCTAGGAGAAATGTACCAGCATTTTCGTGGAGGGAAAGGGAAAAAACACCCTTGGCACACTCAACAGAGATTCGAACCCCCAACTCCCCGCCCGTCATCGGAAGTCCAGTCCATTGCGAGAGTAACGCCTTATTGTGTTCATAAAAATAGACTACTGTATTAATTTATTTCTATATGAGAAATATGAAGTTGAAGTTTTTTGCTCGAACCGAGCCAACAAATATTTGTTTAGAGCCATATGACATGCGAAGGTCGCCAACCCCTGCCTTAGACTGTGCGACCACCGAAGGGGCTAAGGGAGTAATATCAATGTATTCTTTTATTGCTAAATTTCATTTTAATCTAAAAATTAAACCTACATCCCCAATTATGTTTTCAAGAAACTTAAAATTGCTTGATATTTTGTTTTTGAAGTTATATTTGCTATCTTATTTTGGGGGACTTCGCTAGAACCACCCCAAACGGGTCCAACCCTAGCGTGTTATGCTAGCGTGTTCTACTAGCGTGTTCTGCTAACGTGTTATGCTAGCGTGTTATGCTGGCGTGTTCTGCTGGCGTGTTCTGCTAGCGTGTTCTGCTAGCGTGTTCTGCTGGCGTGTTCTGCTGGCGTGTTATGCTAGCGTGTTCTGCTGGCGTGTTCTGCTAGCGTGTTCTACTAGCGTGTTCTACTAGCGTGTTCTACTAGCGTGTTCTGCTAGCGTGTTCTGCTGGCGTGTTCTGCTGGCGTGTTCTACTAGCGTGTTCTACTAGCGTGTTCTGCTAGCGTGTTCTACTAGCGTGTTCTACTAGCGTGTTCTACTAGCGTGTTTTGCTGGCGTGCTCGGCTCTGGCCCAAGAGGTTTTTGAATAATTTCAATTTATCATTCTCTTTTCTCGCATATGCGATTGCACTTCCTCCAAACTACCCTCATTATCCATACCTACTCCCTGTGTTAATAGCCGCCTTGGTGTTAAGATAATTTAAAAACAATTTACTACTCGATTTGGTGATTGCATGGTCTAAGACGTTGGACTTACTAGACTGCTGAAGACGGGGTGTTCAGGGTTCGATCGTGATTGGGTGTATTGGAGCGGGGGTTCCAAAATTGTCTTCCACTCTCCCACCACGCAAATTCGGGTACATTTCCTCTAAATTCAACCTTCCTAACCCATAAAAATTAGCGTAATATTACATAGGCTTATAATTCGAACGGGTAGTAAGACGCGGTACTAAAAAAAAAACATTTATTCCAGTCCCGCCTGGTTTCTGTACAGAAATAAAAAGCGTAATTTATTTTTACTAAGTGTATCTTAACGTGCTATTTATAAACCAACTGATTGAATTAATACGACTTATAAATTTCCTTAATTCGAGAACAAACACATCGCCGAAGAAAGGGGAAACTTCAATTTCACCAATGAAGGTTATTTTGACTATGCCAGTATTTGAACCCGGGCCCTTTAGCTCAATAGAGGTACGTAGAATCGGCTGAGCCAGAATGTTAGACAATTTCCTAATTCAAATGGCACACTTTCTTGGCGTGGAAGGAAATGCACTCACATTAGCGGGAAGAGCATATATAAAAACTCCATTGCATCCGGCTATGATTCTAACACCGATCTAAGCCACAAATTAAGCTGGACTGAAGCTGGGATTTTTTCCCCACCCATTTGTGAGATTATAGGAAAATGCTGGTACGCTTTATTTAGTTTCGTCTTCATTAAGTGTCATTGGTTTAGTTGGTGTATATTGTCTACGGATCGACAAGTTATCACACACAAGGCAGTTACACTGTTTGGGTCTTGGCAAATATTCGAACCCGGGAGTTCCAGATGAATAGACAGATACTCTACCGACTGAGCTTGGATGACAGATTGTTAAATACGGTTGTAGGCCTAAGGCGTAATTCTTGCAATATACACTATTATGTATCTGGTGGTTACAGCCCAAGACACTGCCATTTCTCTGGTGGTTACAGCCCAAGACACTGCCATGTCTCTGTTGGTTACAGCCCAAGACACTGCCATGTCTCTGGTGGTTACAGCCCAAGACACTGCCATGTCTCTGGTGGTTACAGCCCAAGACACTGCCATGTCTCTGGTGGTTACAGCCCAAGACACTGCCATGTCTCTGGTGGTTACAGCCCAAGACACTGCCATGTCTCTGGTGGTTACAGCCCAAGACACTGCCATGTCTCTGGTGGTTACAGCCCAAGACACTGCCATGTCTCTGGTGGTTACAGCCCAAGACACTGCCATGTCTCTGGTGGTTACAGCCCAAGACACTGCCATGTCTCTGGTGGTTACAGCCCAAGACACTGCCATGTCTCTGGTGGTTACAGCCCAAGACACTGCCATGTCTCTGGTGGTTACAGCCCAAGACACTGCCATGTCTCTGGTGGTTACAGCCCAAGACACTGCCATGTCTCTGGTGGTTACAGCCTAAGACACTGCCATGACTATGGTGGTTACAGCCTAAGACAATATCATATTTCTGGTGAGTAGAGCCTAAGACACTGCCATTTCTCTGATGACTGGTGCTGGCGGTGAGGAGATTGGGGTTTGAGTCATAGCCTGTTGTACTGAAGCTGATTCTCACTAAGTTGTTTCCTACATTCTCGCCGCAGATGTGTGTTCATTTCCTCAAAAAAAATTACTTTATCGTCCCTAACACAGAATATAGGCCTATCAACGTGATTAATACCTATGTGCATACCGATGACGAGGAGATCGGGATTCGAATCCTGTTCGTATGTACTAAAGGGGTTTTTCCTAAATTGTTTTACATTCTCTCTCCACGGGTTGTGAAATGTAGTAAAAAAGAAAAAGATATGGGGAGGAGAGAGAGGGGGGGGGGTAGAAATAAATATTCCAACCGTATAATTAAATATTTTAGTAATATCCTTGCCATCAGCACACAAACTATCAGCCGTAGCGGTCCCTACGCCCCAACGCTGGGTCTCCTGGACAATAGCCTGACGAATAATTCGCAGAGATTCACCAAAAGCTTTTTTCATTTATTTGCGGTATTTAATGTGGAATTTCTGAACCGACTGATTATATCAGCACACGACTTATAAACTACTTAAATCCAGAACAGACACAACATTCAGCCTCCGCCCTTTACTCATCAGTTTGAAAGGGAAACCCCTCATTTCATCAACTATAAATGTTTCGACCATGCCAGGAATCGAACCTGGGACCCTCAGCTCAGTAGACAGACACGCTACCAACTGAGCTGAGGTGATGGAGCACCAGAAGCTACTCGAGAAGATTACACACTTTGGCGCAATTGTCGATATGCACATTAAATTATCGGTGTTTAATGTAATAATTGGTCGTTCACCGGAAGTCTTGTAGGAAGCCTGCGCGAGGGTTTTAAAAAAGAGGGAGGATCTAACCTGATAGTCCACTTAGGTATATCCCGATTTTGGTTGAAATAATGGTTTAGAAAATTTAAACAGATTTCTTTGCGGCCAATAATGAAAACATTTTACTATATTATTTGTGTTATTTTATAGGTATTGATGATATATATAAAAAGTGACAAATGCAGATAACATGACGATGTATGAATACCTATTTAAAGTGTTTAAGTAATTTTAGTAACTACCAAATATTGTTCTTCCTACCAAAACCAGGGTATATCCCCGTTCCAAAGCATAGCAATGGTGGCGGAGATTTCGTGTTTTTTCATTTAGATCAGTGGTATTAAACCTGGGATATTTGTAGGATTACCACCGGGGGTACGCGTATGTACAGTATATATTTCCTCTGGGACTCCTAATCCTAATTTTAATATTTAACCTAATTATTTCTCGTGCATTTAGTCATGGCCGTCTTTGGTTACTTAAGACGACCGTGGTTTAATACATTAAATGGGTGTTCTATTCCGTATTAATCTTTCTGAAGCTAGTTTTCATCAACTACTTACTAACTACACAAGCAAATTATTAGTAAAACCAACCAAACGAACATCAAATCAAAATTTAGCTCACAACATAATCCCTTAGCAAGTAAACATGTCTCCCTTTGCTACCCGTCATCGACCGAGAGGCGACGGAACAGAATTAACCACGAAAGTTAATCAAGAAGGCTGTGAGGTCTGACTACCGAACAAGCGACAACCCACCGAGAGCCGTCAACAGAAGCGAAAAGGCCTCAACAATGCAATAATACGGGAATCATTTTGTTTTAAGTGATCACTCTAGCTAGAGATTTATAGGTTTATTTATATAAATAGAAAAATAAAGCATCTCTAATTATCATGCGAAGAGCTAAGCCCCGAAAGTCGTAATGGACGAGAAGCTCATGTAAGTGTGAATCTTGGCACGGCGATAATTCATATTGTTACACAGTCCTCGCCATTCTGAGATCAAGGTGGACACAAAGAGTCCACTCAAGAGAGGATACGACAAAAGGTGACATGATCCGAAACTCCCACACTTGAAACTATCTACCGTACAAGTCCTGTTAAATATGACTGTCACCAGATGTAACAGGTGTATTGTTTGGTGTTGTGTTAGATAAAGACGGGATAAGAATAGCGGTAAATTTTGCGAAAGAAGAAATATATATATTTGTTTAAAAATATATCAAATGGAGAAAATCGGTGGGTTTCAATGAAAAGAGGTATAAATGAGTCGGTGTGAGTGAAACATCGCCAGAAAAATTCTCCCCGAACAATTCTGTCACTACAGGCAATCACGTTAATCAGTATTCTGCGATGATGTTATCGTATCAAATCACAGGCTTATCTATCATCGCGTTGAGTGAAGTGTGCAGGAGTTCCACTTAAATCATTGAGCCGAATTGTTTCTTAACGTTATCGGATCATGTATCAACTTATCATAAAGCATTGTAAGCAACATCACGGCTAAGCCACTAGCAAGAGTATAGCCAGCCACAGGCTGTCTGCCATCCTTTATTTTTGTGCCACATCACTATTTTATTTTTTATGGAAAAACCACCCCCACTTCACCCTAAGGAGATTAGAATATCGATCTCCCCATCCTTGGCAGTCTAGCTCAACATGAGCTAGCGCAATAGCTAACTACGCCACTGATGCGGGTCAAATCACTATTATTTTTTCTAAATGTAAGCACATCCAAATCGACACCATCTATTGAATGTGAAAGCTGTAGAGCACTTGACTTGGTATATTAATACATTCAAGTTGAGCTGGTGGCTTATTTAAGGGGACCTGGGTGTCATTTTTCGACAAAATTATTCATGTTTGGATTTTATGATTATTTCTTGTTGCAAATTGTTTTCCGAGTAGAATAACATTTATTATATGTCACTATTTTCCATTTATTACAGCCATAACCAATTAATAAATATGAGTTCCAAAGATAAGCTTGGTATAAGGTATATTAAAAACGTGGAAGATGAAAACAATAAGGCATATAGTCCCGGCCCCGGAAGTTGATGCGCTTGAAAACCCTAAAAAAATGCACTTAAAACTTATATATTAATTCTCTCATAAATTGAAAAAATCCCTTAAAAACAACAAATTTGCACAGTAAGCCCCGTTTTTATATCGATGTCCTCAAAAATACCAAAGATGCTCTTAAAAATCAGATAATACATTTAAAATCCAATTGTTCTTTTTATCCGTTTATGGTGATGGCTGGAGAATCCTGCAAAGGAAAAAATAAGTAGTCAATTGTATTACCAATATAACTATTAAAAATAATAAAATAGGCAGAACATTTGAATTCATAATGGCCCATCTACAACCAACATACCCGCTTGTCGGACTCGCAATTACACTTCTCTTAAATACAAAATAGACTCTCTACAATGAAAAGTCGTAAGACGTAATTTCAACCAATAGGAACAAACATCAATGATGACTATAAAATTCAAATTCATATTAATGTTTTCAAATAAGAAATAAATATTTAAATGGTTATATACACATGATTTTAATTGAAAATCCTGTATTCATTACTATACATTTCCAAGCGTTGTTATCCTAGACAAAATAACTTCATATTAATTGATTTTAGTAGTCCATCCATATTGGTTTTTTATTGGCTGAACGCAAGCCAACGCAACTACATAAACACAAGAGATGGACAATGTTCATTTCCTCCCGACAGTTCCGGCATACGATTGTGTTTGCGTAAGCTATTGTAGACAGACTAAATTACGTTATTGCTGCGAGTCCGACAAGCGGGTACGTTTGGTTGTAGACGGGCCATTAGAGTGAGAGTATTACATATTAGATTCACCTTACACCACAATGCAATGCACATCGAAGTTAATCTTCAAATTCTCAGGTGTGAATAATCGAAGATTATCGGCCAAGAGGTATTTATACCTGGAGAAGTTGAGCTCTACAGCCACGGATGTTATTAGAGCAAACTTTGGAAGATTACCTTTTGATATGTCCTCTTCAATGTCTTCTGAAGTGTAACGTTTACCGGTGATTATTTCTCCAATTTTAATCCAGAATTTTTTATCATCACATTTTGAAGTTTTAAAAACACAGCCTCTCCAATTTTGCCTGAAACTTTCTTGAGGTTATCCTGCAGTGTTGTTATAAGAGCAATAGTGTCAGATACACCTTTCTTTTAAAAGTTTGCTATGGTTACGGGCAAAATACTAAAATTAGACCAAGTTTCCCTCCATGTTTCGATTTGAGAGCATATCTTTTGCAATCTTGACATATCGTCACCCGAGAATGCAAGTGTTCTATGTCCAATTTTTCACTTTTGTGTAAAAGAGCATTGAAGTTTGACCTTGTGTATAAAACCAATGTTACTAGAAGACAACTCGAGCTTGTATCTTCTTAAGTAATTATTTAATAGTCTCAATTTCACCACAGGTGGATCATATGCATTCTAAATAAACGTATACACCAAATATCTCAAATTTAACCATTTTGGAGATAGAACACTTGCATTCTCGGGTGACGATATATGGCATCTTCTTTCCCAAATCTGGTCATGATTGTTTTCAAAACATGAATTGGGTCACAATAATAGAAACCGCATTTAGTCACGTCTGCCATCGTGTAATTATTGGCTGCGGTGGTAAGGATACGTCAGGGGCCGCCGTCTCTAGATGGTGCTTTCAAGATGTTTGACACTGTTTGGTCAACATTTCCAAAGTTATTTCTCATCTCTTCAGCAACTCGGGGAAATGCACGAGCGACACATCATCATTTTAGAATATAATGCTTTAGTGGCGGTTGCTGCTTTGACCATGTACGGCGCAGCATCATTCACAAAAAGAAGAAAATAATCGTACTTAGTACCGTCAGGCCAAAGCAGAAACATGGATTTACCAAACACATTGCTGATTGCGAAGTGGTTGGCTTTATCCAAGGATTCTGCAGTCAAGAGAAATGTTTTACCGACGGTATGCTGTTCAAGAGTTCCAATAACTACGTTAGCTACATATTATTTATTGATTCATCAATGGATACCCAGCTGTATCCCCCGCATGCACTAGTTCGTATTTTATTCATAGTTTTGTCATAGCACAGGCTAACGTACCGTTTATACATAGTAGATTCGTCCGGTATAGAATGATTCGTGTGTATTTCTAAATATTCACGAAATTTATTATTTACATTTCCGAGCGGAATATTGGCTGACAGCTTCGCATAACTCTTTATTGAAATAAGATGATTTGGTTTTAGAGGTTGATGCGTTTTGGAAAATTAATCGTTGAGTTGATTTGTTTGATGCTGCTCCTTAAGCAGTCTTTCGATTCTCATGACTGAGTAACAGAAAATGTTTTCTCTGCTCAAATTGTTGACTCACACCACTTACAAAATAATACTTTCTCATCCGTGGAAAAGACACTTTCACAGAGCTCGTTAACTAATTGCTGAAATGGTATTATTGAAATTGTTTGACTTTCGGCATTATGCTCACTTAGAGATAACATGAATATTGTGGACGAAAGTATGTCAACTAACTTTGGATATACACTTTCAACTGAAAATAATCCACTCATCTACGTCACATTCAAAATACTCTTGAATGTACCGCCGATTTAAATAAAGACCTACATTTCCTGTTCTTTGGAAATTCCAAGCAGGCCAATACTTTATTGAAACATAAACAAAATAAGAATCTAAACATACATGCACTCTTTCTTCTTAATTTCTTCCTTACGTAGTACTATACTGTCAGAAAACATTAGGCTCTGCTCGTTGTTTTATATCTGGCTGCACTAATAATTACATAAGCAAACGAGTGCTCCAAGTAAATGGAAATAATGAATGTGTACTAAAAAATTACCCGTTGTGTGTTACGACTTTTATGTAGGCCTAGTGCTTTTAAAAATGAAAGAAAATGCATAAGAGTAAAAGCAAGTTTTTTTGCATAACCTCTAGAATATTTCTAATATGCACAATAAAGGTAAAGTTTTCAATACAAGGGTGTCATAAAATGCGTTTATATACAATTTACCACTACGATTGACTTCGCAGAAAAAAGATGCAATGTCATCAACTTCCGGGCCCTGTTTATATCAAACCACGTGATTGTTTCATCATCAAGTGTAGTTTTGCCTCTTGACAGGTCCAGTTATGATACTCCTTCAAGTCGATCCTTGATGATTATGTATCTTCATCCAACCTTGCTTGAATCCAGCATCTGGTATATATCCTCCTTCTTTTCCCATTTATCATTCACATAATTGCAGTCTTCAACAGGCATTTCTTTCTCTTCCAATGTCCTAGCCAATTCATGACGGTTTGGTGGTAGACAATTAGGAATGTTTAGGTCATGTATAGAAGCGAATGGGTTCTCGCCTAAGGATAAAAGCACAATACAAGCAGTAGCGTACGCAAGATTGCGAAGTAAGGAAGTGGCTCGATGGGATTTGGGGGGGGGNCATTTTATACACCTATACACTTTTTAGGAGGTTTTTTTAATTGGTATTTGTTATTTGATCATTTAAATCTTTACTATTATAAACATGATTTGATTTGATACAAACCTAGTAATATAGCTTTCTTTGCAATTAGGAGGAATGTTGACAGTGTTGAAAATATGAGGATTTTTTTGTGGGTGACATATTTCCACAAGATTTCTACTTACGACAAGGCGCAGCATGGACTATGATATGGACTCCTGGTGTGAATATATTATAATGTTTCCCAAATACCTGGGAAAGAATACAAGCATCATAATTCATTACCTCTGGCAGTAACAAATGTAATAAAGCCTTTAAATACAAATATCTATCAAACACATATCTTTTGATAAAATGCTCACATGGCGAGACTCAAAATACGAATGAGTGTTTCAACAGCTTGATATTGTTGTGGTTACCAAAGACAGTTTAATAGGACCTCACGCAATTAAACTAGGTGTTTATGATTTGTCCTAACATTTAACTATGGCCAACTGGGAAAAGCATAAGTTCTGCAAAACTTGTGTGGATCCGCTGGTGTAAATGCTGTGTTGGGACTTAAAGCCCAAGATAAAAGGTGATTTAGTGAGGCTTAAAAATTGACATCAGCGTTAGGTAAAAAAGCAAGACAGCAAAGAAGTTAAGAAAGGACACTTGAAGAAGAAGATCCTAATAATCCTATGTATGGAGAAGTTCAACATTGATAAATATCCCTCTAGTATGTAATATATGGTGACACTACATTTTTAAAGGCCAGCTTTAACTTCATTTTTCCATTATGTATTTTTCCAGACTTAGGTACAGTTATTAAAAAAAGCGTATTAAGTATTTGAATATATTTTCCAGGACTTTGGGAGCCTACAAGTGAAATGTTAGGTTCATCATAATAACAAGGAACTCGAATATTACCACTAAAAAATTGACTGTGATATCTTGAGTGGTTTCTGGAGATAATGGTACCTGAATATTGCCAATTTAACATGATTTAATTATATTGTTACAGTTTATAGTTTATCATTCATTGACACTTGGCAATCTCAAGTTGCTTTTTGACCATTTTGTGTTGTGCTATCTTTTAAATTACATCACAAAAGAATTTTAAAGCCAGGTAAACATAGTAATTTTAATATTATTTTTATGTTTGCTACTAACTATAGCTAATAATTTGTAAATATTTCATTATTTTATATTGTAAAGGCACAATACAATATAACAATATACACTTAGTTTTTTCTCCAAAGAAGATTAGATTATCAGATCTGATATAAAGTATAGAGTATTTCATTTTGTGGGTACTAAGGTTGACATTTTCATGCTCTCTTCCAAATTGTGAGATATTATTAAAATAGACACAATATTCTTGATATAGAGAATTAAAATGCACAGGTTGATATATTGTAGTTTATCAAATCAAGAAATGGCCATATTATTTGATTAAAATTTCAAAACCCTTCAGAAATAATTTGCATGATAAGCCACTAATGGAGTGAGACCTGCAGTAACAGCCAACAAGTCCATGTGCTTTGTTACCATTAATAGGGAGATTAAGGTTTAGGGTTTGAATACTGGCCAGATTAGTTATAATATTTTTATTTACTTGAGGTATTTAACGTGCACTTTCTGAACTAACTGATTATATAAGCACACGAGAATTACCCATTTTTCCAGGAAAGTTATTGTCACATACCTTCCAGGGTTATTTTTGTAATGATACTGATTTGGACACCTCTCATATATTTAAAAAAAATCATGGGTGAAGCGCATTTTTCTTTAAAGTATTGTATGTAAAATATCCTTTTAATACTTAATCCACGGAGAATCACGTGCTTTTCAGAATTAATGTCAATATATTACACCATAAAGCTTTTTTTTCTTTCAAAAATCAACTCCGTAGTGTTTACCAAAAAAGCTCCCTCTACCCAATAGGAAGCTAGCCTTCACCACACTTGTCGCCAGGACTCTTTTGATTAGTTGGTTTTGATACTGGTGACAAGAGCTCCAAGAGGCAAGGGGTAGGCCATATATAAGCCGCTTGTGTGTATGAATATATAAAGTAGTAACATAAATCTACACAGCACCCGGTACTCAAAACACGGAACATGTAATGTCACACAAAAATAATCTGTAGTTCAACTAAAACTGATTATCTAATATTACATTTTCAGTGCCAAAGGTGAAATCATCCTAATAAATCATGTACAACATTGAAAGTCTTATTTATTTTACTAAAATAAAAATCAGAAGTAATCAGATCGTATAAGCGTGTGGTTACGCAGTAGGGCATACTCGCGTTGTCATCGTCGTAACTTCATATCATTTTAATTGACGCTCGATCACAAGGCTATAAATACCAATATTAAACTGTATCTTAATAATTGGTGCTCGATCACAGGGCTATAAATACCAATTATCTCATCAAATACCCAATATCAATATAATTGGCTCACAATCGCGGGGCAATTATATCATCAAAATACCGTACTGCTCTAATTAATGCTCGATCACAGGGCAAATATCAGCTAACTAAACAATCACACTTTAATCGGCGCCCTTAACGAGATACGTATCGCTATAATTGGCACCTAAAGTGGGGCAATAATTTCAAGAACACCATAATTGGTGCCAAACGAAGGGCTATAAATACCAATTATCTCATCAAATACCCAATATTACTATAATTGGCGCTCGATCGCGGGGCTATTACTACCAATTATCTCATAAAATAACGATAACATCTTAGTTGGCGCTCATCGCGGACGCATATAATCTTAATTGCAGCCCAATCGCGGGGTAATAACTTCAAGAACATCATATTTTACATGCCACAAACAACATGAGATTGACGGCTTTACTTCTCTTCCTAAGGAAGTTGTGCTACAGATTTTTATCGCTCAAGAAAAATCTTTCAATCCTTGCTTGGTTTGAGCCCACAAACACCGGGCCCCGAGGCGAGCACGTTACTTCGAGACCACTGAGGTTGAATTGGTTTAAATAGCTTCTTTCCAAGCTAATGCTGCTGCATTAAGTCATTAATATCCCTTGTGTTAAACATTCAAATGAAAAAAATGTGTGAAGCTATGTAGTAAGCCTGTATTGGTATGCCTGTAGGGAAGATACATTTTTACTGGCATTGTTTTTTTATCATTAACATATTTTTATTAATATCTATTAGATGATAAAAATTTCCTATTTTAATCGGCTTTGTTTAGAAGCATTTCTAATCTACATAACGGTCATATAATTTTTTTACGAAATGAGCATGAATGCTTTTTTTTTTTAATATAGTGAAAATGTATTAAAGATATGCATTATAGGCCAAATCATTCTGATACAGAAGCTTAGTAGGGACCATGTGCATGTCTTCAACCTAAATAAAGTACAGAATCAGCCATTTAATTGCATTTCCAGAACATTTTAACATGAAATATATTTGTTTGTTTTATAGAAGTACAATTATAGTGGCATGATGGCACCTGTCCTAACTCCATTCACAAACACTAGGTAAGTTGTCATATTTATTATTTAGTTATGTTTGTGAAATTGGATCAACATTTAATTAAATATAGTTATATTTAAAAAATTAGATCTCATCAAAACTACATTGCAGCCTAGAGTTGGCTCTCTTTCACAGAATGCTGTGTAATTGTTGTAATTTTTTTATCATTATGCAACATTCAACAATATTCTTGATAAAGAACTTTATTTTTCATTGATCCCTATGCAAACCTTAGTAGATACTGTACTGTGCTATTTATACTGTATGACCTTGTCATCAAAAAATTGTTTGTTGCAGTGCTCAGGAGTTAAATTTGAGTATAATTCCAAAGTATGCCAAGTTCCTGAAAGATACTGGCATAAAAGGAGTCTTGGGTATGTGTTTGTCAGTAAATTATTATATAACTATGTATTTTTCTACTATCATGGTTTTCAAGGTCTTTAGAGTGTGCTCTAAATGTTATCATGTTTCAAAGGTTGTAAAGTCAGTTGAGGGGGGAAAAACAAAAAACACTCACAGTCTAAGATCCTTTAAACTGATCTGCTAAGCTTCTAAAATGAATGAATAGTAATTATTGAACACATTTTTGTGTAGGTCAACTCAAAATTATGGGTGCCATAAATACTTCTAAAAAGTATCCAACAAGAAAACACAATTTTATGAATGTGCCAATATTCAGAATTTTCAGTCTTTAACCAATTAGGTGCCTATATTGATTTTACTGATAGCAATAATTTGGTTGTATGGACACTATCAATGTAACATGAAAGATAATATTAGTTATATTGTATTACTTAAGTACTTGAATAATTAATCTGATTATTAAATCGATGTTTAAAAAACTGACAAAAAGTGTTGTTTTTTTAAACAGCAAACAAAGGTGTCTCAATTTTACCTTTAAAGGTGTTGACAGATACACTTTTAATAAACTAGACTTAAAATAATAGTGAACATTCCACTAAATATTGTTTAAGTATATTAAAAGTTTTAAAGCACATTTTATGAATTTACTTTTAATTGTCAAATATTGATATATTATTGTGATTATTACACATTTTAAATATATATTGTTGTAGTGATATTATCACACCAATAAGCCACATAATACACTCTGTTCATCCTTAAGAATGAGTCATATCAACAGATCACATTGTGGCCCTGTTTTAAAATCTATCCTTTAGTACAGTCTGTCAAGGTAAGCTTGCTACCTTTCAAAGTAAACCAAGAGTACGGGGATAATTATTTTGTCAACTATCTGTTCAGTAAATGGGACAAGCGGTGAGGGCATGTCGTTGACTGTGTCCGAGAGAAAAGCAGTGACGGCTGCGTGGGCTGAAGCAGTCAAGAGCACCAAACAGAACTTGATGGTCCAGATTGGAGGAGCCTGCCTTAAGGATGTACAAGAGATGGTTAGGGCAGATATAAGTTCACTCTACGATCCCAATAGTTAACACAATAGCATTAAATTACTATAAGGACAACCATGTAAATAATTCAATTTAAATATGATTACAGATGCAGCTATAATCGTATTTAACAACTATAATAACTTGTCTCTTTAATTCATTATCATGTAAACAAGTTAAGTTTTTATGAATATACATGAATCAATTTTTCCCAATAGGGTTGGTTGCAAATACTACTCTGACATGAGAGGTCACAATTTGTATTGCAGTTTAATCTAAATATTAGATAAAGTATTCAAGATTTAAACCACGATTTTTATAGGGAGCCCATTTCCAACCACCAACTTTGATTGAAAGTTACTAGCATTTGACATTCTAGAAATAGGTCTTATTAGATTTATCATTATTATAAAGTTCATATAAAAAGTTATTAAGAGCTTAAAAATACTTCCTTATGGATCAATATATATTTTTTCTTTGCATTACTAACTCAACAGACTAAGAATGTAAATACATTTTTTTTGTTACTGTGACAACATGAGCTTCCAGTTTTCAAATAATGGGCTTACTATGAAAATGTGACTAGCAATTGTTTGTCATACAGGCTGCCCATGCAGAAAAGTTGGGAGTAGATGGCCTGCTCTGTTTACCTGAACTGTTCAACAGCCCGAGTACAGTAGAGGAATTGGTCAACTACCTGTCATATGTTGCAGAAGCTGCACCCAAAACCCCGTTGCTATACTACCACAACCCCCCTTATACAGGAGTTAGAGGTACAACTATCAATCTTCCTTTACCAATAACCAATAAAGCTCATATTTGTTTAGTAAATACTTTTTGGAGACATGATAACACTTTTATTTAACTGTACATTATACATCTATAACTAAATAATTATATAAGAAGCCCATAAATCACAAGCACGTTAAAAAACAGTAAAGCAGTAAAAGAATCATTATTTTAGAAATGGCCCCTTCAAAACTTTAAATCCCTTGAATCCTGAAGGAAATTTGCTGATTAAAAATCATATATATTTAAGATTTGAAAACAAAGTATTTAAATTTTGAATCATAATTTGTTTTAAAGCTATTATGCTTCTTATTGGTGGTAGGCACATAACTATTATAGGGCAAACCTAACCAGACCCCACGCTATTAATTTACCCTTGTAACTGAATGTGTGGTATGGATGTTTGAACCATATTTAATTTTATAGAAACCTAATAATCAATGTTAAAAATGTCTAAGCTGAATAAAAAACAAAGCATAGCAATATGGTTAAGTTAACAGCTTTCGGTGGTATTTAACCTGGGGTACACAAAGATATTTTAGGGGGTATGTAAATTTTTAAGTATATATACAACTTGCATTATGCCCCAACAACTTTGGGGGTTTAAAGTTGAAGAGAAATATCTGAAGGTACGTGAACAAAATGGTTGAATACCACTACATTAGTCGTTACCAAACTGTTATTTTGTTAACATAACAATAGTGTGACATTTTATCCACAGTGAGCATTCCAAAGTTTTTGACTGCTGCATCAAAGAAGATCCCGACATTTTCTGGGGCCAAGTATACAGACACAAACCTGGAGGAAGGGTCCCACTGTATCTTGGTAGAGGACACCACCGTCTTTCTGGGCTGTGATCATGTAAGTGTTGTGCTCACAAACACAAAGGTCAGGTCTCTCTCAAGCCAGTGATGTTTTTATTGCATCTTAATACTCATTTAGGTTGTATACAATTAATTACATTAATGTTATAAGGATGAGGAAGGTAGGATTTGGATCAAGTATACCTGCATTTGCATGAAAAGAGAAAGGGAATCAAATTAAGAAAAACTACCCTTAGTACATCAGAGCAAGATTCGAGGCTCAATCTGCCTGTATTTGGTAATACAGCCTATTCTATTACAAGAGCAACACCTTGAACCATTCTACCATTGAAGCGGGTCTAGTGATAGAAGTAGATTGCTGAATATGAGTTATTCAAAAGATTAATAAAGACAGAAGCATTTAGAATGGAATTACTATAGTGCCCATAAAATAAAATTCCTGGCTTTAGAGTTAAGTATGCTACTTTTCTTTGTTTGTTAACTAGTGTGTTTAACAACATAGTTATTAACGGCTTAATGTAGTGGGTGAGGATGGTGAGTGTAGTTTAGAGGAATAGCATTCACACAAGCTTGAAGAGGCGATTAACCCGACAGAGATCTGAGCTTCAAACCTCCCTGTCACAGGCGATCCAGTGTATTGCAAGTTTGAAGCCTAATATCTAGGTTGCTTGTTTCAAGTTGTTTACCGAAATATACCTGTGTTTGAATATACACTTTCTAGTTAATTTAAATCACAAGCATCGAGTGTGTCGCAAAAAGATTGGCCTATGCTACCGACAATCTAGCCTTAGAACAAAATTAATGGTTGCTCTCATATAGAGGGAAAGTGCTGATTTGGATTATTCTAATATTTAAATATTTATTAATGTGGAAAATGTGAATAAATGTAAAACATAAGAAAAAGAGAAATAAGTCACACTGGAATGATAGTGTCTAGCACAAGTTAGACCCGAAATGATGGTTGCATTGCCAAACGCATAACTTTTCTGCTAAACTGAATTGCCAGTAATGGGGAGATCAAGGTTCAAATATCCCTCAGCTATACTGAGGGTGCTTTTTTCCTAAAAGGTTTCGAACTCTTCCTTCATGTAAATATGGGTGTAGTTCCTCAAAAACTATGCCTTCATCTCTATACCAAAAGCGCAATTAATGTATGCTTATAGCTCGAATGGATACTAAGTCAACGGTAGTATAGGAGCGTAATAGGAGGGGTAAACGAGCAAATGTGAGAAATAAGTTAGGATGGGTTTTTATTTCTGCATAACGCATAGCTAATATTAAGTAGTGCATAGCATACAGTGAACAAGTCATTAGAAAAATATATAGTTTATAATGAAACATAGTGTTTTAAGTCTTACTCAAACTGATTGTTTTTTATTCATATAACCTCTTTGAATTACTATACAAGGTTTTTAAAAGTATTTCACTAAAGGGTTTATTTGAAAAACATAGTTAAAATGTATATTTTGAAACTTTAAACTTAACCTAATTTAAATGGTATTTGTATTTTTAAATCAAATTTAATTTTTATTTGTTTCTAATTTTGTTATTGTCTTGAATATTATGGTATCGTGGATCTATTTCTTAATAAAATAATGAAAAATTCACTTTTTTCTTTTTATTTTCAATCTTATACACAATCTTAGTCATTGATGCTAAAGCAAAAAAATTGTTATTAAAAAAAAGTATGGTTGTTTCACGACATTTCAAATATGTACACATAAGATAATTTCGGTTTGCTGTGTTTACTGGTGTTTAGTAGTCTAGAGTTTTTACATCTCAATAAATATCAACACATTGGTTGCAAATCATTGTAATTATGGCATTATTTTGTATGGAGGGGACCACAATTTAATCAAATTAAATTTGTTGAAAAATGACACTTGGACACAAGAATCGAACCCAAGACCTTTGGCTACAAGATTGTATTGAAAGCGAAATTACAAAGATTTGCATCCTGTGTGTCAGTGGCAACGGAAAGTTTTAGAGCCGGGCGGGGGAGGGGGGAGGCAATACTAAGACATATTTTGAAATATTTGTAGTCTAAATAAGCTAGATTTATTTTTCAAATCATGTAGAAACATTCTTAATGAAAATAAACACTTTTCCACTAAAAGTTAAAATATATTTTTATTACAAATTATATTATTTCACATTACACATATTTATTAAATAGCCAACCTATATTGAAAGAGAGTACAAGAGGCCTGGTTCACTTCCTTCTAACTGCCTTCCTCATCCCTACCCTATTAGATTAAGCCATTAATAGCCAATGTGGTGATAAAGGTAACAATTAATAAAACTAGGCCTGACAGAAAGTTCTGTAGTTGAATACACAACACATTATTTGAAGCAATCAACCAAGCCATTGTGGCCATTAGATAATTTTGTTTTTCTGTGTCTAAACAAACATCAGGTAAATTGTCTGAGCTGAATCAGTGGCAAGAACAATAGCCTGGCTAGCAAGTGACAGAATAGGGTAGATGAACATACACAATCAAACATACGCACAAATAAAATCTGAAAGACTTTACAGGTCAATGTAAATTCAATCAAGCATAATATATCTGTATGGTAATAATTGTAAAACTCACCTCAAGCAGAAGCTCTTCTCACACACATACTTCATAGTTTGCCGATCGCTTCATATCAAAAACCAAGTTAACCATTTGCTTGGCGCATGCTTAATCATTATGATTTTGGAGCAATGAAGTTTCGCTGTAGCGTTCTGCACAACACACGCACCAGCTAGGAGCCAGCACGTAGTTTAAACAACAATGATTCAGCTATGGCTTCATTCAAATTGTCCTAGCGTTTGTATAAAAATTAAAAAAATTGAAATATGATTTTATATATAAGCCACACTAGAATATTTATAGTACATGTCAGAAAAGGGGGAAGAGGGGGGATGTCCTCTATGCCCCTCAACCCCATTCTCCCACCCCTGTGTGTTATTTATTGAAATTTCACTTTCATTATAATCTTGTATTGTACATTTGGCAATATAACAGCCCTCCCGAATCACAGATGGCTGTGATATCTGAAAGCTTGCGATACTATTGATTATTCATATGTAGCAGACAATTATACACACCCATCATAGACTCAGCCTTAAGCCATGAGTGAATAATGACCCTCAGCATGGTACAAACCCTGGATAGCTTAGTGGTAGAGCTTGTGCACGCTAAGCCAAAAGTCTCGGGTTTGATTCTTGTGCCCGGGTGTCATTTTTCAACTAATTTAAATTAGTTGAAATATATTAAGAGTTTTGTTTTGTGACCTTAACATATTATAAGATAATTTTCATTTTAAAGCTTCACAAGAATTTTTTTAGCTATGTAAACTTATGAAAACCTAAAGAACTAAGCACTTTTTAAAGCAGACTATTTTAAAAATAAAATAATATTTTAATTTTGTTATATTCATGTTTATTGTTGATATATTTGATTGATTCAAAATATATATATTTAGACCCCCGAAGTAGTCAAGGCTGATCACTTTAATAGATGTTTACTAAAAGATAAAATTACTAATTTAAGGCAGACATTTGACAATGATTTTACACAACAACAAAAATCCAAACAGTAGTTTAATTATGGCCACACTAGTTATGAACTATTAATTTATTCAACTTGGTAATTTTTAAGATCTAAATACATTAATTTTGTATACTTCATTCACATTGAAAACTGTTGGTTTCGTCTATGCTTACTTTTACAAAACTGTTTTTGTGTACACAATTTTCAGTTGCAATTAATATGTTAAAGATAAATTTAAACTAATAATTCACCTAGTTCAGATAGAATCACCCTGTTAAAAGAAGAAAATATACAAATGCAAACGCTCTGCTAAAAGTTATTGTATTTATTGCTGATTTCAGGTCTTAGCTGGAGCATTCACTTTAGGTTTTGACTCTGCCATTGCGACAACACTCAACATGTTCCCTAGTTTCAGCTTGAATATCCTAGAAGCTGTAGAGAAAGGTGACACTGTCAAAGCTAAAGCTGAACAAAGGAAACTAACAGCAGCCATTTTTGCTGTAACTCGAAATGGTGACTATAACCTTTGACATAATTTGCCTTAGGGATGTATGGAGAAAAATAGTGACAGCCAAAATAAACATTACACATTTCAATATATGCTTTACTTACGCTTTCATTAAGGTAGTAATATCACCTAGATATTGGTACACAAACACTACATCTTTTTTATACAGTTTCATAAAAATAATCTTTGCAAAATAAATATAAATTACAAAAAGTTACAAAAACTGGAATTGTTGGATAACACAAACTAAACAAATATTTTTGGGGACATTTGTAATCTCAATATTGTCAGCATTTAAGGTAGAATTTCAGTTGATAAATATTAGTGGTTTACAAGCTCAGCCCATTACTGGTACCTATTTAAAGCTAGAATCGAAAATTGAAATTTGAGTATCCAAAGAGCTCTAATAAATATATTATGTATTTTCACCATGATGAGCAAAATTATTCAACACAATTTTAATTACAATTTCAGAACATTTTATACACTATGTTTTCTATCGACCTTTCCTGTACCTTCTTCCAAATATAAAACATTGAAATTATGCAGAAAATATATTTGTATTCAAGTAAAAGAAAAAAAAGTGTGAGGCGTCTCTCTTTAAAAGAACACTCACTAAAAAAGGATAGGAGAAAATTTGTAAGTCTACATAATTTAATTTTCATGAGCACCTTATCAGTAAAGAAGTTAATCCCTCCATCTTGGTAACATTGTTGTAGTCTTGAGAGCACCCAGTGGGACACACTCGTACATATGATTCTGAAGCTGCCTTTTATTCAAACCGATTCTCAGTAATAATGAACTTGTTGGGGTGTATTAAGGCTATCTGATTAAAAAAATAAAAATAAATAGAGATGATTATGGGTCATCCATAAGCCACCTAACACTCTTTTCTTAACTTCGTTGACCCTCCAACCTGTGTTATGTAACTTTTCACTTCAAGAGGGAATGTTATTATTTCAGTGTCAATATTTCAACATCGTACTTACTCGGAAGTTTAAGTATGTTTATTAACGGTGAAAATATGTATCGTAATATTAGTTTTTCAACATTTGAATTCAAATATAAAATCTGTGTTATGTCGACCCTTAACTCATAAAACTCAATTCAAGACATAGCCAAAATGTCACCCGAGAATGCAAGTGTTGTATCTCCAAAATGGTTAAATTTGAGATATTTGGTGTTTACATTTATTTAGAATGCATGTGATTCACCTGCGGTGAAATTGAGATTACTATATAGTTACTTAAGAAGATACAAACTTGAGTTGTCATCTAGTAACATTGGTTTGATACACAAGGTCAAACTTCAATGCTCTTCTACACAAAAGTGAAAAATTGGACATAGAACACTTGCATTCTCGGGTGACGAAATATAAACCTTTCAACAGACTCATCTTTAGATTTCATTGTCTCACCAGCCAATTTGTTTACTTGTTTAGTGAAATAATTGACATTGATTGATCAATAATTTAACACTAATAACACTTAAAAATACCAGAATTAGACAGTACTTAATTACTAGTAGAAGGGAAAAACAATATGGCTTTGACAATAAAAGTGGTATATAATTCACCATTTATATTGATACCATTTGAAGAAAATCAATCATTTCCACTTAATTCCTTGACCTAGGTTTCATTCTATTAGAACTCTTCAGGGCAGAGTGGGAAATGATGAAGAATAAAAATACAATTAAAAGGAAAGAATAATTATATACTGCTACCAGTGATGACATTAAACACAAACACAATATATTATTATTCAGTCACTTAAGATGCAGCCGAAGGGAGAGCAAGTAATTTTACAATTTTTATAGCATTGAATTTTGTTGACCAAAATAAATCAAATATTTCTCCGGTAGCAACATACAGTTTCCTGCACACGCTAATATACACTTATCTTGAATATCTGTTAAGGGTGTCCTGGAATTTTTTCCAAACTTTTTAAATAAAGATAAAAAGTTTTGACAAAATTCTAGGACACCCTTAACAGATATTCAAGATCTGTTGATATTAGCATGTGCAAGAAACTAAACTCTATGTTGCTACCAGAGAAATATTTGATTTATTTTGGCCAAAACATTTCAATTCTCTAAAAACTGTAAAAATACTCGCGTTCCCTACGACCGCACCTTAATGTGTCTATGCTTTAGGTTATTTATTCCTTTTTAAATGTTCCTATCATTCTTTACCAATTACCTCCACTATGTGCCTTTACTATTAAAATGAGATTTTCCTTGATAATTAGCAATATTTTTTATGATGAATATATTTTAATAAATGTATCTAGCAAAATATGTGCATCAAGTTTGCACATATTAGGTTTTCCTTTCAATGCAACTTATCTCACTACTTATTTCTTCGCCCAAAATCTTTTCGAAACATTTTCATTTGTTGACATACTTTTGTATCAACTTAATTATAAGCCAGATATTTCATTTTTCAGAGCAGAGTATAGGGTAATTTTTAAGTTGTCAATTATACACTTAAAAAAGTGGATTTTTTAATCTTCAAAATGACACGAAAAATATAATTGGTCAAAAGTGTAACTTTAAACAGTACCTTGTAATAATATACATAACTTGCTTCTAGCATTCAAAGGACTACATAATTTTCACAGAAAAAAGTGTATGCTATGGCAATAATCCATATGATTCAGATTAAAACAAGTATATTTACATAACTGTCCAGTAGTCTGGGAGTTTGATTTGTTATCAGTCTTATTTTGTTCCAGGTGGTTGGGTAGCAACTATGAAAGCTGTGATGAATCTTCTGACTCCCATTAATGTGGGAGAACCTCGACCCCCTCTTGTTCCCCTCACCCCTTCACAAATACAAGAAATGAAGGAAGAGTTGAAAGGACTGAAACTCCTGTAAACAATGCCCATGAAACAATCATCAAATGTTACCGAAGAAAATGATATTACAATATAACTGAAATATGTCATATAAATAAATGTGTCAATGGTGCCTATACAATATAACATTGAAATTTGTAAACATGAAATATATAAGGCTGAAAGTAAATGTTAATCTTCATTTAAAAAAAATCTAATTAAATAAAAAACTAAAGAAAGAGTTTGGAAAATATAGTGTGTTAGTCTATTCATGTATAACTTTGTTATCTAGTGAAGCTTAAATATGTTGTTTCAAATTGATCACAAGATTTAAAAGATTGAAATGCTATTTGTTTATCAAATTAGAGTGTAATGGGCCAGTTTCACATATTCAATTGGCCCATTACAATCAAGATTAGATAGGTATCATACTGTATTTAGTATAGCACAACACTTGAGGCGTACTAATTCTGACTATGAAACTGACCTTAAAGAGTGAAATAAAGTATACAATTCCATTTTAGCCCATTTTATTTTTTGTCAGAATATTTTGTGTTAACTCTTTTGCTGCACAGCCCATAAGATTCCACATTACACACTAATGCCAGTTCAATCTTTACATCACTTCAGGTCTCGAATATGAATGCGGTGAACCCTGGTGGACACCATCTGTACAGCCAACCCTAGTGTCGATTTAATTTTATTTGAAAAAAATTATACACTGGCAAATAACGCAAGAAATGTGGCTCTTGTCAATTTGATGCAAGGCTGTTTGGTTAAAGTAATATTTTCAGAATAAGTTGTCTTTTATAATGTGTTTGTGAAGTCCTTTAAAATATTTCTTTAAGTAAGAGCACACATTCTCTTTTGGAATACTCTTGAAAGCTATGCGCAAACAATATTTAGATTCTTGTATTGATGAAATATTCCTGATGACTCAAGAGAGTTGAATGTAATACTTACACAGGAATAATAAGATATGTATTGTATCACACATCAAACTCCTCATAGTAACATTCTCTGAGCTGCAGCAGTTGGTCGAGACACTCTGTGTATTCATCTTCCTCCAAACCAGCAGAGCTGAAATGATGGAACTTTTTAAACTGTAGTCTGTTGCTTTGGAAATGGAGACTCTCCAGCATGGTCCCTACGCTGGAGCTGGTGTGGAGACCAGCGATAGCAGGGACAGAGTATACACCTGCAAACAAGAGATTACACCTTCAGAGATACAATACTATACCCCAGTGCAGTGTTTCCATAATTTTCACGAGCGGCATACCCCTTTTGGGGACATAGCTGAACCAAAGTACCTGTTCCAGCACTTCATTAAAAAAAGTAAACAAATACCTACTATCTTGTAAAGTATAAACAATAGTTCTAAGATGTAACTCTCATATTAGACTGGCCTGCTGATGATGGGGAATATCAGGGTTAAAATCCTGGTCAGGTCAAATGAGGGAAATGCGAGTAGATCACCTTTAAAATACTTCCTTCATAATTCCTACCCCACTATTGTAATTATCATATATGCATATAACATGAACAGGCAGTAAGTTGTGGTGATTAAATAAAAAGCTTTAGTGGTAAGCTAAACCAGAGTCCACAATATCATTTTTAAAATCTGTGTTAAATTGTTTAACACTCGCTATTATCAAAATATACTTTATGATTGATAAAGCTTGGTGATACATTTCATACACCCTGAAATCATTCCTGGAGCTTTAGTCTAGTGGTTCTCAAACTTATTTTCAGATTGTACCCCTTGAGTCAAAGTTTAATATACCCCACAATAAAATTTCCCCAACTAATACATGTCAGGTTATCAAAGGAGAAAATATGTCTGAGTTCCCTTGAAAATTCTTTGCCATATTTGGTTAGCTTGTCATTTTACCCTTGAGAGATGCTCGCATACTTCCTGAAAGTTATGTGCGTATGCCTGGGTGTACGCATACCTTAGTGTGAGAACTACTGCTCTAGTCGATTGTGTGAACCATCCATTTTAGATGTGTTCTATGGCTCCTGAATTAAGTTAAATAAATATAATATGAAACTTAGCCATAAAAATATTTTGACATTAGATAAAAAAAGAACACAAATTCCTAAGCCAAAATGTGCATTAAAATACATAAAATTCTTCACTTATAATTATTTCTTGATATCAAGTATGCTTCCATTTTTGGCTCTTTTACTTTAGTATTAAATAAAATAAGATCATAGGAAAACAATTATCAAACCTCATAAACTCTCTAATAAATGAATAACAAGTCTTTCAATGATCACAAACAACATTACAAACAAATATGATAATAAAATGAATGAGCTGCTATACCTTTTTATTTAATTCTAGCTTATATTAATGAGATTTAAGTCATTTGACCACTATTATATACATATATATTTAGCACCGCGTCTTACTACCCGTTCGTGTTATATGCTTTAAGTACTAATTACTCTATTGGATTAGGAATTGGGAAGGTTGAATTAGAGGAAGTGAACCCGCATTTGCGTACGTGGAGGGAGAGTGGAAAACCATTTAGGAAAAACCACCCCCAGTTCACCCGACCGAGATTCGAACCTCGATCTCCCCGTTCGGAGCAGTCGAGCTCAACACGACAAGCGTGTTAGCCAACTGAGGAGGGTTTTAACCACTATTGATCATCTATCTTGACAAGGTGTATATAAAACCCCACACTTCCTTTTTATAGTGCAATCCCTTGTAACAAAACAGGCCATACATATAAGTTGACGTATGTCATCTGATACTCAAGTTTTCAAAATAGGTGACACTGGTAACTGGACACACACCATTGTTTACAGGCAAGCTAACAAAAGGCACAACATGTTCATTGAAAATATGTTTTATTTCATCTTACAACAAAGTCTAATCACAGTGCCACCTGGATGGCATCGGCTAGACTCAACTTACATAGCTTGGGTTTACTAAATGAGCAAATATATGCAAATAGTTAACATAGTTCTTGTCACTAGTTTACTTCTTGTTTACTGAATACATAAATGGAGCAAATAAAAAAAGGCACATATTGGGCAGAAAGTTTCACCATTTATATACTTGTGCCGGAGCAGATTTGAACCCTTTAATGAATCCAGGATTTAGTGTACATTACAATTTTGGCCCGTTTTGTAAAAGGAATTGTGATTTTGTATAGATCCTATTTATTTGTCAAAGAAAAATTATGATGCTATACAGGTGTATTCATGAAATATTTAAAGAGGTATAGAAGTGCCAAGGTCTACAGAGTTACCAGAAAAATGTAGGCCTTAAAGTTCACAATTAAAACACTATAAAACACTTTACATTAATTTTCGGGGAACATCAGGCCTCATCTTCGGCAGAAGAGAGCAAAACATTGACTGAAACCTCTAGCCGTAGTTCAATCAGTGTTTTACTCAAGTTTTGTGAACAATGGTTAGAGGCTTCAGTCAGTGTTTTACTCTCTACTGCTGAAGAAGGGGACCTGAAGTGCACCAATAATTACTAAAATGTGTAAGTTCAATGTTTATTATTTAATACTTATGTATGTAGAGAATATGCATTCTCCTGTGGTAGTGAAAGCTCATCTTTAGAAATAAGTTTCTATGTGTTTTATTTAAACTATTTCTACTCCGGCATCACTCAAGAAAGTGTGATGGTTATCCCTCCTAATTTAGAAAACTAATGTGTCACACTACCTTAGTTTAAAATAGTATAATAGCTTTAAAAGTGACTTAATATTGGGATTAAGTTTATGAAATTAAAAATTATTAGAAAATGTAATGATTAATATTGCTTTACTTCATGATAAAAATGTGTTTCTTTCAAACTTACTTGTGTTTTCAAATCTTTTAGTGTCGCTTATAGAGCCGTCTATGCTGACATAATCTGAGTATATTTGAGGGAATGGTGCAGTAACACGGCAGGCACTATTTGCAACAGTGACATGGGATAGAGTTGCATATGAACAACATGAGAGGAACAAGCTCAACATGTCTTTAATACTTGTACAGGTGTAGGCTTGGTTACTCTTCAGTGTGTATTCTTCTTCCTTCTTTGGGCTGAAAATATAACAATCAAAACTTACCAACACCAACCTACAAAATACTATTTTGAAAACAAAACAAGAAAACCAAAATATATTTCTTTGTTTTTATATTTATTTTAAATTCTAGAAAATATGACAGAATAAAAACTTATCATCAAAAGTGAATCAAGAATTTAGATTTAGAGAAGTCAAAAAAATGATTTATGAGTTGTGAGCCTTCTATGTTAGTAGGGCCTATAAACTTTGTCATATTTTAATTGATCCAATGTTAGAGCTGTATAATTTATACAAAAGGAAAATAAAGATCAAGAGTAAAAGTTAAATCACTTACTTCCTCATTCTATTTGGTGTGATTCCTCTCAAAACAACAGATTGCATCCAAATGCGATCCTCTTCCAATAAACAGTTTGGGGAAAGGCTTTGCCACAAGGGCCCTTGCCAAGTTTCCAATGTATCCAAGAGGAAGCCATCGGGTTTCATGGCAAAAGGAAGCCCCAGACTTGTCGCGGCAGCACGGCGGCCATGCCTGCTCAGTTCGTCGCACAATTCAGCGAGTCCTGAAGCTGAGCTCTCCCTGCATCTATATCGCAATGTAATTGTATCTAGGGCTGTTGCCAATATGGCGCTGCTGTGGTAAGCCAAGGAAGCCTAGGAAGTGTATTCAAAATTGCATTGACATTATAAAATATGTTTTGACCACAATTCAATATTGTGTAAAGCACCAGCTAAAATAAAACTGTCGGGTCGGAATGGTGCCCACTGCAGTGACTTACATCATAAAGAAGATGTGGAAAGGTTCTAGGAGGACCAGGTTGCCTCCAACCCTTGCTGCCCAAGCAAAGAGGTGCAAAGAGTGAGCAATGTTCAGACACATTTTGCAGGCAAAACATCAAGTTGAGCACACGACAACTGTCCTGTTGTGCTGTCGAGTCAGGAAATGTTGATGGCAATGTGGGAAACACTAGCGTGGACTTGCTTGGATACTCGTCTCTTAGATATTGCAAGGCACCCACTCCCAGGCCACCAAACCCATCATAGCCGTCCAGAAGAATATGAAAACCCTGAAATTAATAGTATTCATTGTTATATTAACTAATGTTATGACAAAAAATATTCCCCATAAATAATAGAAATAATATGTAAATATTTATTTTATCCATGTTTTTTTTTTTCAGACACTTTATGAAACGTCTGTTTTCCCCACCTTAAGTGTATACCCCCAGGGTTATCATTGAGACATTCCTGGTTTTCTACTGATAGTGGTGGATACAGGGTTGGGGCAGCATATAGGTGTGGTTACTTCGCCCCAATGTGAAGATGATGATGATTATATTATAGTCTCAGTATAAGTCTTAAACCTAATTTAGCCTAGTTAACCAAACCATGGCAACCATAGGAACAATTCCCCTTCAAGAAAAATACCTTTGGTACCACCAAAAATCGAACCCGGGAACTCTAAATCAGTAGCCAGGTATGCTGACCACTATATCAAAAGGCCTGCCAACTGACTAATTATATTAGCACACAACTTTATAAGCTAACTTAAGTCTAGACCAAACACAGACCCCAGACTCCCTGGCCTTTAATTCATATCCGTGAAAGGAGAAACTTACATTTCACCAATGATCAATTTTTTGGTCATACCGAGAATTGAACCTGAGGCACTTGACTCAGTGGGAAAACCATAATGGCAATGTAAAAAATGTTAGAACCATTACTTGAAAATTAACTAGTTGTGACACTTTACTCAGTGGGAAGACTACAATGCTACAGAAAAGTTAATAGAATCATTACATTAAAATTACATAGTTGGGCAAACAATTAAAACACCACAAAACAAACAAGAATAATTTGCCCCGCGCTTGGGCTGCAATTATTTTCATAATACAAAAAGAGTCCTCCCTTAAATTTGTTTTATAAATGCCCCAAATTATGGCGGCAAATATAACACTATAAAAATCTTCTACTGTGAATGACTTTTAGTTAGCTACTGTGTGGGGGACACACATTTATATAACATTATTTATAACACATTAATTATCTTGGGGCTTATTTCTTGATTATTCACATAATAAAAATTACTTTTGATGAGTTTTCTATGTCTAAGCACATCATTTATTAATAAAACTTACAAATGACTATTTAATTTGAACACCACACCACACCACACCACACCACATACACACACACACACACACACACACACACACACTTGCGTATATACCTTGGGTGTATGGTGAAAATTATTTTGAGGGGAATTATATTTATCATAAACAAAATTTTACTGGAAGAAACTATTTATAAGTGATTTAAAAACAACGTACATACTAAATAACAAGTTATGACTTGACATTACCTATACATGTATATATGCGTATGTGTGTGTGTGTGTGTTGTCAAATCAGAATATACATTTTATATTTAGCTTTAATACATAAGTAATGGCTAAAAAACATTATAGTTTACATCAATTAAAAGAAAGGTCAAATTTATTACCATCACAATATTAAATCCACCCTCTTTGTGTTACNTTTGGATTCAGTGAAAACTTGGTGATAACTTTATCTGTGTCCACTTTGATTTATCTGTAAACACTGAAAAGGGCAATGTTGGTTAGACAATCTTGTGCCATTGTGTAATGTAGGTAGCTTTTCAATATTTTTAATGTCGAAAATTACCTTTCAGGTGAAACAGTAGAGATGGGAAGAGTTGTCAGCATTAGAACAAGTATCCTCACATTTGGATAAAACGTTTCTCTAAGCTGCATAAATGCTTCAATTGCAGTACTTGCTCTGCGAAGAACATGTAAGGATGTGGAAAAAGTTCTCTATAGAAATTTACACTCACCACTTTCACTATCAGCGAGATGTTTAGGGATCTATTTTTGGATGTTTGAGAGAAGCTGGTTGTGGTTTCGGAAGTGTTCCTTTAATTGCGTTATTACACTGTCTAAAAATGGTATAAATATTTCCTTCTTGTAGTATTCCTTTGGAAATGACGCTCTCTGTGAATTTGATGCAAAGTTGATCTGGGCATTGTGATAGTGCCACCAGTATTATTTCTTTTGCATACAGTGTCTTAAATTCTTCTTCAGAAGTCCTAAAACTTCCAAAACTGTATTAACATGAGAGCAGCCTTCAGAAATATCAATCTCTACTTTTTGAAGTGCCTTTGACAGCTGCAGTTTAAAAGAAAATATTTTCCCAATTACAATTAGCATATTATAAATTACCCTGAACTCTAATAATTTAATGTGCCAAATTTGAAGTTTCTCGATTTCCTGAAGAGTGAAGATTTTCCAGTGCATTAACCACTGAGTTATACATGTATTTGAATCTCATAGCTGCCTCGTGTTTACTATCCCATCTAGTTTCGCACAGAGAAAGGAAAGATGTTCATTTTGAAGTAGGTGAATCTTGGACAATGCAGTCTTTCAACACGGAATTTTGTTGTGTAGACTTAGAGAAAAAGATTTCCACAGAATGTAATGTTCCAATACAATTTCTAACTGGCACGATTTTTGATGAGTCAGAAAGTACAAGATTGAGACAATGTGCACTTCAATGTACATAAAGAGTCATAGGGCACATTCTTGAATTCCACAAATATTAATACTCATAGCCACAGCCCCATCATATCCTTGGCCTACCATTTTCTCAATGTGAACACCATTTTGTTTCAATGTTTTGAAAATGGTAGTAGCAAGGCCTACACCTGTCAAGTCTGTAAATGGTACAGCTTCAAGAAAAACTTCTCAAACTTTTTCAATTTCTTCATCAACATATTTTAAACACAGACTAATTTGTTTTATATTGGCGATATCACTGGTTTCATCCGAAAGCAAAAAGAAACACTTTGCTTTGTTTACATTATTTACAATCTAAAGACTTGTGTATTTTGAAACAGCTGTTGATGAATTCTTAAGGTGCTCTTTGAGAGTTGTGTCATCAGCTTCTACCTTAAATCTAATGAGAGCTCAGAAATTACCATTATTATGGTATTGACCTTTGACCATGACATCTCCAGACTCTATTTTCCCCGCAGAGCTATTTCTTGTCTCACACAGAACATAACAGTATTTATAATTGATAGCAACTTTTCCTGGTTGTTTAGAAAGTTCCATATTTACCTGGTCAGCAATGCATGGATTCTTCCTATCTGCAATATTTATGAAACTTCCAGCAAATGTAGCACATCTTTTATGATTGTTTGTTAACTGGTGAACGGTGCATTTTTCAAAGCAGTTTTATACTCATTGAACCCTTTAACAACTAAGGCCCCAGGTGTTTGATGGTCACCTTTTCACATAAATTATTTGCCAAATAAAACACATAATTTACAGACAGCTCCATTTTCATGCTATGAGTATGCTAACCACTTATATTTATGAAGCCAGTTTCTTTGAAAAAAAAAACAGATTTCGTTTGCCAATTTTAGGAAATTTATACGACACTTGGAGCCAAGCTTGTTTCAAGACAAGCATTTTATCGTTGTCACTAACTTTAACACAAATGTACCAGCCGGGATCTAAATTATAACTAGTTGAACCCAGGTAAGGGTTTGCTTGAATGGAAAAAGAATTAGCCTCCCTTTGATACAAGCTCAATACTGTAGTATCTTGGTTAGATGAGGACGTAGCTGAGCATGTTGGGGTTAAGTTTTCAAACCTGAAAACACTTTGTTCACTCTCACTTGCAATCTTAGAGAATAGCAATTGTTCATCACATTTGTGCTTTTTCTTGATATAATTAAGAAGAGAAGTTTGTGTCCCACTATGTTTCATTGTAGTTATAGTAACTTACATTACAATTATTGTGAAAAAACTAATTATATTCACTAAAACAGTTCACCCGCACTATTCAGTGGAATAACATTTACCTTGGAGACAGCACTGTGCACGTGCGGCAAGCACGAAAACAAAACAGAGCACCAAAATGGAACAAAAGAGGATGTGTGCGTGCTGCTTGTAAAATTGGTTGATCTTGAGTGGCTTCGAGTGACTATTGGGGAAGGTGGACATTATTGGCATTGGAACTTGGCAGACATATAGATGATAAAGGAAACACAGCATAAAGAGCGCTAGGAGTTACTGTATGTATAGTATATTAACAGTAGAAAGCTATCCAGAGAACAGACTATACACAATTATATATATAGTTGATGCTGCCATTATTTCAGAGGGTTAACCCCCCCCTCCCCCTCAGCATATATATACACATATATAAGAATTTAATCTAGTGCATTCCATTTATTTAGCTTAAGCACTTAGAAATAGTCATATGTTGTTTTATTTAAGCCAAATTGATGTAAAAAGAGAGGGAGAGCAAATTTCAAAGCAAAGTATAAAGAAAGTCCTGAAACTGATGGTTAGTTCCCCTTCACTAACTAAGGGAGCACCTGCCTGGCAGCTATCTCGAGTTCCACCTCACACTGTCATCACCAGGGTTGTGCCGTTTGGCCGTGTCCTCCAGTTTCACCATCAAGGTTGCACCAGTTGGCCGCATTCTCCACTGTCACCATCAGGGTTGCACCATTTGGCTGCATTCTCCACTGTCACCATCAGGGTTGTGCCATTTGGCCGTGTCCTCCAGTCTCGCCATCAAGGTTGCACCACTTGACCACATTCTCACTCTCACCATTAGGATTGCACCACTTGGCCGCATTCTCCACTTTCACCGCCAAGGTTGTGCCATTTGGCCGTGTCCTCCAATATCACCAACAGGATTTTGCTATTTAGCCGTGGCCTCCACTCTCGCCAACAGGGTGGCACCATTTGGCCACTTCCTCTCACTCACCATAAGGGTTGCATTGTTTAGCCATTTTCCCAAATGTCCCTCTACCATCGATGTTTCCACAGACTGACCCACTAGGGGATGCCAAAACCCAAGCCTTGCAGGACCAGAGGAGGGAAACACGTAAGTAAGAACCAGGCCGCCAAGGATCTCCCCTCCTACACTTCCTTGGAGAATTCATTTTTTCCTCCCCTACAAATAAGATCACAATGTGCCGCTATACCTGCCGTTTCTTGCCTCCTATCAACAAAGTTCCAACGCTGCACCTGTTAACACTTGACTCCCTCCTCATACCTCAAAACAGGCAGTGCTCTCACACCAAACGAAACCCAACCGAGACCAGTTCACATCCAAACCACAACAAGAGACAGTTATCAATCGGGAACACTTCCAATGGAATTTTACATCCATCCTTAAGTAGGACGACCCACCAACAACTAAAGATAAGAAACAGGCCTTCTTGTTTTCCCCTTTTTCTTCTGGTGTGCTAACCTAATCAAAGAAATATCTCCAACCAAAACAACCCCCAAAAAACAAACTGTAACACTAAACCATAACAAAGGGTCAAACTACAAACACACTGTCTCCAAGATAAGCAAAATAATGTGACTCGCTGCTAGCTTAAAGTCTTACCTAAATTAAATTTACTTTTAACAAGAAATAAAATAAATTAAAATTAACTTAAATATGCTAATTTGGAATAAGAGGGTTGGAAAAACTGTGACATTACAAGATGCACTAAAGACTAAGCTAAGGAGAAGGATTATCCTCCTATGTATATATTCTAGTCTATTCTATTATAGTTTACCTAGAATGGCTCATGACAAAACCTACCCAAACTCAAAAGGAATGGGCCAGTTTTGCATTTGAGTTTAGGTGTCATCTTGTATTTAGTATAGCACTACAATTGAAGCATTTTTTTTAGCATTGTGTCTTACTACTCGTTCAGGTTACACGCTTGAAGCATACTAAGCTTGCCTCTGAAATTGGTCCTAAGTTAGAGTAAAATAAAAAAATAAAAATTATTTTAAGGGTCTCAAAACTGGAAATAATTATATATTAGTAAATATAAACTAATTAAAATTACAGGTGTATTAACTAAAACAATACAAGAGAAATAGTTTATTTACCTGCATATTATCACATTCTTCAACTAAGTTCCGGATCCTGTCTGTAAAATCTTCCTCAAATTGTTCAGTGTTCCATAAGTTGGCACCAAGCTTGTAGTTGTTAAATGGTTGGCTATCATTAGCATGTTCATATTTGTTGATTATGGAGACTGTTCGTGGGTGAAACCGTTGTCGAAGATAATCAGCCCACACTTTCACCACATTTTCTAGCTTGTACACTTTCAGAGCTGTGAAATGATGGCTATATCAGTCCCAAACATTGTTTGGTCAGTAAATTTATTATTAATAATTTTTTTAAAAGTATTGATTGTTTAGTAACTTAATGCATTATTTTATTGTGAATTAGTTTAAAGAAACTATAAGATATTAAAATTTGTAAGATCTTTATAAAGTTCTGATCATTAAAATAATAACTTCATTATGTATTGATGATTTTAGAATTTGTATGCCTATTGATTATTTTTATCAGTATTAATATAGTTTACTGTAATGTAAATGCTGTTCCACCCAAAGTTTTTGTTAAAGCCCATTAGTTTTAATAATTATGAAGAGGTAAGTACAAAAATGTGTGATATTCATGGGCAAATTTATTTATTTTTAACATTTCAATAACTTAAAATATTATTTGGGGAATGGAACATGTTACCTGTGTAGGCTATACTGTTTAAGTTTATATTATAAGTTATGAACTTTTAAATGTGACTTGGTTATCTAATGGAGGAGGTTACATAGTGATGAGTTACATGACCTGTACTCATCACACGACATTGTTAGGCTAATCAAGTCACACAGATTCCAGTGGGCAAAGACATGTAGTGCCAATGGGAGAATTTGGAAACGTGCTCAGGTTACTGACTGGCAAACCCAATGGGAAGACACCATCGGGAAGACCTTGATGCAGATGGAAAGATAGCATTAGAATGGACCTAAAAAGTACATGCTTCATATATCATATTAAGTAATCCTGCCTAAAGATTGTTTCAAATACAAAAAGTATACCATGATTTTGGTAGGAAGTCTGTTCTGAAAGGCCTTTTATCTTAAAAAAATCAAGGTGTATCTCCAATATAAGATTTTACCATCTTGAACAACAGTCTTACTAGTGGGGCCATCGTCTTGATCCATAACATTCTCTTCGTCAATATCCTGAAGGAACTCATTCTTCAGAGTTGTAGGTTCAGTTAAAACTTCCACTTTCTCTCGAGGCCAGGGTACAATTTCGGGGTTAGCCAAGGGTTGTTCATACAACTCTCCTTTTTCAGGCAGGTGGCCCAGGCTGCCCTTCAAGTCTACCAAGAGCAAGCGGGGCGTGTACGTCACATAACCCTAAAGGAGAAAGTAACAGAGCAATGAATATTCGAGTAAAGTCCGTTCACTGTAGGAATTGTTTTCTGAAAGGCCTTTTTCCCTACAAGAAATCTATTATGTAGTAGGATATTGGTAGTAAAAAAGACCTTTCAGGGAGTAATTCCTACCGTGAATGGAATATAGGTACATACTCAATTAGAAATGTTAACTCAAACAAACCACTAGTAAATTGTCAAACAATGTCCAGCAGAAAGATCAAAGGATGGGTTGAAGACAAGACACTTGTAATTATGATAGTGAAAGATCATGGAAATCTGGTGTTATCTTTCAGAGTAGGGATAGGTCGTTGGAGATTCAAGAAGTGCAATAAAAAAAGTTTCAAATTTTGAGTGCGAGTTTAAAAAAAAAATTTATTATGCTAATGGTTGAATGTACCGGTAACATAATTGTAGGGAATAACCAAAAACCAAACCCCATAAGCCTAATTTACCCTATAATGTAAACCAAATCAAAATTGAAAAAAATAATAATAAAATAACACCATGTTTCCTAAGCATAAAATTCAGATTCGATATTTGTAGGTAAAATGAATATTCGAGTGTAAAGGTTGGGCAGCCCTAGTCTATTAGAGTACCATTTCAAAACCTGGGAGCAACCAAGTTATTTTAAAGGGCTTACGAATTCCCATAACTTAACAGATCTTTCAAACTAGTATTAACACATAATCATCTAGATGATGTTTGGTCATATGTTTATTTTGAGTACATAGAACTGTCTGATATGGCCGTAAAGCACCTGACGCCTTTTCCACAACACGTGTTTGTTTAAGAGGATTTGCTGAGCTTAATACATCGAAATCAAGAGACTGAAAAAATACAAATGTGAAAACAAATTAAGTTTGAAACTGTCATCACTTTGGATAAACATATTAGGTATCTTTGAAATCAAATTTTAAAAAATCAACCATCTCATTGCAACTTAATGGACTATAAAAATGGAAATATTCTACTATGCTTAACACCATTATTAATAGTTCCTGAGCTCATGGCACTTGTTTGTTATTATGTCTCTTTACATTACTGCTGACAAAAGAGCAAGTCTAAGCATGCGAAGTCCCTGATATTTTAATTTCAGAAGGGTTCTTCACAATCAAAAATGTTAGGATTCATGGGTCTTAAGTTTTGAAGCATAATTTGCTTTGGACGCATAGTAACTTCTTTAGAGAAACTCTGGGTCAAATTCTTGCTGGGATCAATTTAATCTTGAAAACAAACAAGTTAGGTTGATAGTAAGTTATTGTTTAGTACGTGGGATCAGTGATAGTAACCTCACTTGTGTTAAGTACCTGTGAAAACAATAATATTAATAGCTAATAGAAAATTCTCCAATTTCAAATTTAATCTAGAATGAATTTTTATTGATAATGTTGTGACTTTAAAAGATAACGGTTAAGGGATGAGTAAACAACTAAAAATGTATATACTTACAGATGGTGTAAGACCTTCCCGAAACAGAACATCATGGTTTATTTCTGAGGGTGTGTCAGAATTGTACACAAAAGATGATTCCTAAAATAAGATTTCAAAAAATATATTAGAACAGTCAGCAGGATCCCTTAGCATAATATTTAGTGCTTTAGTTCAATTATCATCCCCTGAAAACACACCTGCCAAATGTCCCATTATGATTAAACTTGGTTATTTTGGCGCAAAAATATTATGTGTTCAAATAGGTGACTTATCAAATTTTACTATGAATTTTTTTGTGTGTGTTTATTCTTTAGTAGGTAGCCTATTGTTATATTTAAGGCTGTCATATATACCTAAGTTTGTTGTTGATTAGTCTAAATGATTTTTTAATTAATAAACATCTACTTAGCAACACTAGTAAGCTTTAATTTTCTGAGCAAAGCTTATGAGAAAATACTGACAGATAGTAAAATATGATTTTAAAATACAGTGGTACTATGCAAATGAGAGGAGATTAATGGAAGAAATTAGAGGAAAAGTGGTGGAAGGAAAGAGGAAAATAAAGGCACTTTACTAAACAGAACTGGTCACAGGTTGGAAACAGGCCTACATTTTATTGTGTGGCCCTACTACGCTTCCATTCCAAGTAGGTATTTGAAACTAAAGCCATCCCTAAATGATGGAATTCCATTTTTATTAACCATTTATTTCCATATTGAGCCAAAAGTCAGAGGTTGTATTTTGCTCAGGGTTTAAATTACTTGCATATTGAATTAATCTTGAATACACAATACCGTAGGCTTATGCTATTATGTTATTCTGAACATTAACTGAGCCTCACATTATGTTGACATCAAGATGATGGTGAACCCTGGGAGGTTTTAAGAGAAGTAGTAAGATATAACCTCACATGTAAGTAAGTTTGGCACGGTTTTACAATGTGACAGATTTAAATCCACATCTAGTATGATTTCACTAATACAGCATAAATATATGACTAACACAAGATCCAAAGAACAAATTTTAATCTGCTTATTTTGACTCAACCCAATTATTAAAGATATGTCAATACTTATTTTAGGAGTAGTAGCCTATACACTAGAGATATTTAACTATTTACAACTTCCCATTTTAATCTTAACACATTTTAATCTTAACCAGGCATTTACAAATGAGCGATTATTCTAGATATATAAGATGTTAACTGTTTACATCTTTGGTTTCCTAACTCTTTATTAGTACACCAGTTTTTCCAAATGACAAAGGCCTATGCCAAATTAGATGTAATGTACCCTTAAGAATTTAAATCTACCTGAATATTCCACCAATGTGCACCTATGTGATTTGAATAGTGACCAAATTGGAGTGATACAATTTCTCTACAATTTGCCATTCCATAAGAAAGTAATACACGAAAAAACTTATGTGGTTTTGTTTTCAATTCATGAACAGTTAAACAATATCAGATAAAAACACAAATTAAAATTGTAAATACTTGTATTCATAAAGAAGGGCATAGAAAAGAGTAATATAATTTGTAAATAGAATTGTGTCAATCATGTCGATGCATCGATTTATTTTCATAGTTAATCGAATATTTAATCGACTAGTTGATTATTTTAAACCATTGATCTCTATAATATATAGTAGCCCCATGGCTTATTTGGTGTTGACTGACAGCTCACAGCTGACAGCTGAAAGCTTTGAAAAGTTACCAGACCAAATTATGTATCCCTACGCCGAACCATATGATCTGCAAAAACATGTGTTTAGCAGCTGTCACTTATGATGGTCAAAATTTAGGTGTTATACCCAAATGTTGACTGTCAGAAGTCAGCTGTGAGCTGTCAGTCAGCACCAAAGAAGCCATGGGGGTACTATAACTGGATGGACAGCTGTGGCTGCAATTTTTGAGCGGTCATCTGCATACCATTGTGTAAAAGAGATGAAATTTTCGGGTATCTCTTTTTCTCTTACACCCACACAAGGCAATGTGGCATTTTGACATCGTTCATTAATTTAATTGAATATATGAGATACATCAGTGTGTGATTACTGATTAGTTAAATGAAATAAATATGATAATAAAAGCTTTGAATAGGTTAACAAAATTCGAAACTAGTTAGTTTTTTCTTTAAATAAGTTGATGTATCCTAATATATACGATGATTTTTAAAGGAAGCTCGCTTGTAAGGTTTTATCTCGTACCAGAAACCCACCCTATAGATGTGTTTAGGTAGAATAAAAGACATTCCAGAAGGAAATTTCTACTTCCGTTCAAATTGGCCGTTTATCCTACCAAAATATTATATATATGCTAGTATTCTGGTACGAAATAAAGCCTTACAGATTGGGATTATTACTAAAATCAGGGTTTAGTAGATACCGTACTTCCTACAAGCTTATAATCTAAATTATCATTTGAACATAATTCTTCTACACAAGGTATGTTATTCAAGCAAAAATAATACAGTTTTTAGCTAACCCGTTTCATTATAGTTATCGAAGTTTAACAAAATATTGTTTATGAAAGCAATATACAAGATGTGAGCCATCTTTTTTTTTAATGGTAATATACAAGCCTATATCCTAAATTATAGTTTGAATGTATGGCAACTACACAAAGTTTGTCATTCACACAAATGTAATCAAGTTTTAAGATACCTTATTTATTATATTTATCGAACTTTAAATATAATGTGGTTTCTTAACCCAATATACAAGCTAATAACCAACTTTAAATATAAGTGTAGTCTTGGCAGATTGTAAACAACATTGATGATAACTACATATTTAAATATGTTAAAGATTGTATACATATTTTTACAATATTACCTGTAAAACTGAATTGTATCACACCTGATAATAGTACCAGGCTAACATCACTCGTCTCAAAACATCTTTCCCTTTCCGATTGGTTTCACCCACATAGAACATCAATTTTGGAAGCCATCTATCTTCCAATTATTTTTTCTAACAGTTAATTCTTTTAACCACACACTCCTCTCACATTACTCGTTCTAATAGTCCATGTTCTTACCAGTTTGTCAATAGACTTGACCCTTCAGTTTTAACCTCAGCTGCCCATCATTGCTTTGGCCACCCGAGTTTAATATTGTACAGTTTCTTTTATTAATCAGATCAGAGTAGACCAGGTTACTAGCCTTGATCGTACCCACACCCATGACAGTTTTCGCTGCTAACGGTAAGGATGATGTAACGACCAATGTTGGCATATTTTAACCAGTATACTACAAGCACAACAGTTGCTCAGTCTTAACCCAGTATTCCTACATTCCTACTATAGAGACTGCCTTGCCGGCTAGTATACCGTTGCCCGTGTCACTACCAGTAAGAGGTAAGGTGGTGCACAAATGGATACCACAATCAACTTTTATTTCAGTGGCATCACGTCAGGGCAAGCAAGACAAGCACTGCTTACCTTTGCTTGAATATAAGTAAGTATTTTATTTTTGAAAATTTTTCTTCAAGCATTAATGTGTTTGAAATAAATTTTCCCGCACATGCCAGTGACCGTAACATGCACGTGCACTAGTCCATTTTATGGTGGTTGAAAGTCTATATTTTTCCATCTTTCACCCCATACTCTACCTAGTGTAGTTCTTATTTCTGATGCCATAGATTTAGAAAGGGGAAGAGCGGTGGGACTCAGTCAGAAATGCAAGCAACAAAGTTGTGACTTTTCAACAACGGAAGGTATGCCCAAAGGTTGATGACTATAACCTAAGAAACTGAAAGATACCATTATATACCACTCTCTTCCCCTTTTACAATATAGACTGTTATGAATGTGAGGAAATTTGTTGTCTAGTGATTGGCTACACTGGGATATACCCACCAGTGTGAAGGACAGTGGGTGTGGACAAAAATGTACAGTCATGAAAGGAACTCCAAGTGTTTTAATTACAGAGTGCAAACAAAAAACTATAGCAATTTATCACGTTTGTAGTATGTGCAAAGTAGCCTCCAGGATTGTATAGAATATAACAGTGGCGACGAGGTGTAAAAAGAATCCGTGTACATTTTGTTTTTCGCCTGGATATTTTCCTGGTGAATGAAATTCTCCTTAATGGCAGATAGGGAGGAAGGGGCTTCTGTTCGTGTTACTGAATCAATTCCCAAGTTTAATATTGAACATTTTGAACCGTCTAAGTCTAACTGGAAAGTTTACTTAAAAAGATTAATAAATAAACTTAGGATTTACAATGTACAGGAAGATAAGCAGACTTTATATTTATTAGACGCCATTGGTGAACATGCGTACGAAAGATTATGTGATCTGTGTGAGCCAACCGAACCAGAGTCTAAAACATTGGAACAACTTGCAAATATTTTGACTACATTTTTTCAGCCAGAACCGAATGCACTGGCAGAAAGAGTTAAGTTTCAAAACAGGGTGCAAAATGAGGGGAAATTATCAGCTGATTTCACAGCTGAATTACGTTATTGTAAATTTCCAAATGATTGTTTCGATGACGCCCTTTGTACTCAATTTGTGCACGGATTGCGTTCTCAATATCTAAAATTGAAACTAATGGAGTTTCCCACAGTTAATTTTGGATCTGCTGTTGAGGATGCTAGTTCTTACCTTAGTTTACGTCTTTCGGTCCCACAAGATGATATTTGTACCACAAATGTCAATGCAGTTCAAAAACAAAGATTATATAAATCCAGTAAAGGAAAGATACATCGCATACATTGTAAATTTACAAACCACGATTCTAGTAACTGTTGGTATCGAAACGATTCTTGCCGTATTTGCGGGGTCAAAGGCCATATAAGTTCTGCATGTTAGAAAAAGGTTAGCGGTAACACAAGATGTACTTATCCAGATAAAAAATTGAGTTACTCTAAAAGAAATAGGGATCGATATCAGGTATGCTCAGAGGATCAAACATCTGATGGAGAAAGTATCAATTTAAATGAAACTTCTGGCGTGTTTTATAATATTTTTCATATTAAAAATTCAGTGAAGCCTAATAAAATCATGGTACAGCTAATAGTAGATGGGGTAAATATGGCGTTCCAAGTTGATACAGGGGCACATGTAACATTAATCAATAAAGCTATCTTTAGTAGAAAGTTTCCAAATAAAGAAATTTTACCCACTACAGTAAAATTGCATACCTATACCAGTGCATCCATACCATTGTTGGGTAAAGCTAATGTCCTTGTTACATTTAAGACAATCCGGTGACCGTCGCGGGAAACCAACCCTCTGAGCCACCGCGACCTCCTTCTCTGAGATAGAGGTTGAAGAAATCGCTCACAGATGGCGCCCTTGCCAAAGTAAGAAAACTAACGTGCACTAAAGACAATATACTTAAATATTATAATGTAATCTAAATAATACCTTAGTTTTTATAAGTTTTATTGTTAATTCATTTATATACTAGAATAGCAAAATTGTTAAATTTAAGAATTAGATAATTAACCCTGTAAATAGTTAGCACTAAGATTTATTCATCAACATTATTTCACATATGTAATTTGATGTAAGAAAAAAACAAGAAAACCAGTATACGAGAGTATGATAATTAGGATATCCTCCTCGAGTCCTTCCTCGCCGACCGCTCCTTCAGAGTGGGAGTCGAGGAAGCCCTCTCGTCCCCAAGACCGATCCTGGCGGGAGTCCCCCAGGGCTCCTGCCTTTCCCCGATCCTCTATTCTCTGTTCGTGCGGGACATGCCCGTCCCGCACGGAACGGCTCTATTCCAGTTCGCGGACGACACCGCTATCCTGGCGCTGTCCCCGGACGCTAAGGTGCTCTAGGCCAAACTGACCTTCGCGTTGCGGGGACTGTTGGCCTACCTTCGCACTCGGTCCCTCGCCATCCAATCCCAAAAGACGCAG
>CABFOV010000452.1:0-83936 GCA_902141375.1 Timema poppense
CGGGACCGAGGATTGAACCCCGGCCGCCAGCATAGAAGTCTGACACCTTACCCCTAGACCGCCAGGTCACCAATTATTTAATCAAATCTGTAGTCAGGTGATCAGTGATTTTAACCCCTTTATTACTAACTTAGTTGCAACCCAAACTTTTATTGGTCTTTGACTAAGCTGATTGATAATTTGGTGATTGGAGAATCAGTAAAGATATTAAGTGCAACCTGCCCTTAGAGTGAAGGAATGAACCTACGCTCAGATATAAAATGCTTGTACTCCTAAGCATATACTGAAATCGAACATGGGCTCCTGAGTTCACACTCACAAACATTGAGAAACAAATATTGGCCACTTAACCTTCATCTCAGTTCAACTTTGTTTTTTATTATTATTTATCCAAGCCAACAAACAATCTCTTATAGTAGAACGAATCAACTAAATAAAAATGAAAGGAAAACTTGAGCAACAAAAGAGAGAATACAAGACGTGTATAAAAACATCAACGACATCGCAGAACAATGAGGAGAGTGAATTAAGCGCTTTCTTGCTTTCAGCTTCATCCGAACAAAGTGGGGCAAGAAGAGGAATCTGGTCAAGGAGTTTGCACGAAGAAGGACCTGTAGTAAGATTTTGGTAAGAAGGAACCTTTAGAAGATACAAACACATGAAGAAGCACCTATAGTAAGATTTTGGTAAGAAGGAACCTTTAGAAGATACAAACACATGAAGAAGCACCTATAGTAAGATTTTGGTAAGAAGGAACCTTTAGAAGATACAAACACACGAAGAAGCACCTATAGTAGGATTTTGGTAAGAAGGAACGTTTAGAAGATACAAACACACGAAGAAGCGCCTATAGTAGGATTTTGGTATGAAGGAACGTTTAGAAGATACAAACACACGAAGAAGCGCCTATAGTAGGATTTTGGTAAGAAGGAACGCTTAGAAGATATAAACCATGAAGAAGCTCATACAGTAGGATTTTGGTATGAAGGACCTTTTAGAAATTTCCAATCTTTTTCTGCGGTTGACATTTATATAATTTTATATATGGAATGTCAACAAAATCCCCTCCTATCAAAATTGAACTGCACAAAGATCGTCTCTTGTGGCTAAACTCAAAAATAAGTTTGTATAAAGTTTACTTACTTTGAGGATATTATCGGAAAACCAAGATAATATAATTAAAGAAACAGTTTCCATTATTCATATTCCAACAGGTTTTGATGGGTTGATTCAGAGAGTCAAATAATTACAAAATTATAAAGATAATAATTCTCTAAGTTTTGACAACAAAGTTTGTATCCATGCCCACAAAATTAGAACCTTTCCATAAAGACCACCTACTTATTTAATTATACGCATAGGTAATTTAAAAAAATACAAGCACTAATGTTACAATTGTTTTCAAGTTAAGGTTCACATGGTATGACACAGTTACTTAGAAATGTATTCGTCACTAAGGATAATAACTAATCAAGTTCACTCGAGCTACGTGATAAATTTTAACTGTGATGCTTTAATATTCGCATTAAAATGACTCGACTCTTTAATGATTTAACTCTTCTCCGCCAGAGAACTCTGCTGCCAACATTTACGATTGGTTAGACTCACGTTTAAATTTCAATCGTGAGTCTGAGAACAAATCAGCTAAATCAACCAATAATGTACCGCTTCTGGTATACACCATGGAAGATGATGCAACAGACGTAAAGGGTCGGAGGAGAGTTTGAAAACAAATCAACTCGAAAAGCAACAACTTTTTAACTAATTAATTTATTTGAGCATGAACCAGGTTTTAAGACTGTAAAAATGGACACCTTAGCTAACGGAGTCTTTGCTACAGTAGCCCCATGGCTTCTTTATTGCTGACTGACAGCTCACAGCTGACTTCTGACAGTCAACATTTAAGTATATACCTAAAATTTGACTGCCTGAAGTGACAGCTGCTAAACACATGTTTTTGCAGATCATTTGGTTCGGCGTAGGGATACATAATTTGGTCTGGTAACTTTTCAAAGCTTTTAGCTGTGAGCTGTCAGTCAGAACCAAAGAAGCCATGGGGCTACTATAGTAAGAGAAGACCAAAGAGAGACTTCACAAGGACGCTGGAATGTACCTTCTGTCTCTCTCTTCAGACAAGAATGCTCTGCTCTGTCACGTTAGATAAACGGTGGATGAAGGTGGATCAAACTACAGTCTAGCTTACATTGCGGCTTGCTTCAAAATTAGGAAAACTTGAACTGATCTAGAGTGAGAAATAAATTGGGCTTTAGATTATATGACACAGTGTTATTATTATTACGTCTTACCACCCGTTCGATTTATACGCACTTACACTAATGTGTAATGGTAGGGAGATTGTGAGATGAAATGGAAGAGCTACAGTTTAACGTGGAATCCTAACCACGGTGGAGGCCTGGCATTCCGCACATTCACAAGTTGTGATTAATACACGTCTTGTCAGGGGTGAAGGAAGGGTTTGGTAATCAAATAAATCTGTGCCGAACCGAGGATTGAACCCCGGACTCCCAGCACAGAAGTCCGACACCTTACCCCTAGACGACCAGCTCACCGATGACACAGTAATATATAGGCCTATTATACTACGTCGTGAGCTTATAAGCGATTACTTCGAGTTTAGATTATTTATAAGCTAAAAAATGTAGGTCTAAAGGCTGGTTCACACAGAACACTAAGCTAGGCTGTGCGTTTGATTTCACACTAATAGCTAAGCTAAGCCATGTTTCCTCTTTTCCCTTCTGAATTCACTGGGGTTTCTTTCCGGTCTGCTCCAAACAAGATAAGTCATAGCATTTTCTGAAATGTCTTGTTTGAGCTCAGATTATATTTCTGAGGAAAAGTACCTGCTGCTACTAGCAGCTGTTTTGGAAGAAACAGGAAATGTAGGAGGGGTGGAGGTTTGACTTTTTACTTTATCGCTATCTTACAGGTAAAGAAATTATTGCGATCATAAACAAAATTGAACTCGAAATTTTGATGAATCTCGACGTTTCTTGACCCCCCTGCCCCCCCGAAACCGAAAAAGTGGTTTTTAAATTCTCGTCTGTCTGTCTGTACCTCAAACTAGAGCCTAAACTATTTTACCGATTGGGCTAAAACTTGGTATCTAGGGCGTTTATAGGGTTGGCCCGAAGAGTTTTTGGAATTGGATATCTAACCCTAAATTTAAGGATAGTTTACTTAAGTGTAAAAAGAGAAAAAGTCGATTTTCTCAAAATTGGCTCTAACGATTTTGATTAACATTCGTATCTAGGAGTTGATTAAGTACTTTAGAGAAGCTTAAATTTACGTATCTCCGCAACTATTTGAGATACTAAATAACTTATCGTTGCAAAATTGTAGTACTATTGAAAATAAAAAAACTTTTATATGAAATATATTTTTATAAAACCAACAGTTTCTGAGATATTGGCAAATATATTAATACAATTTTGTGAGACTCAGTTGTAAAGATATACTACTTGAGTTTTAACGCAATAATTCTCCAATGCCATAGAGTGATTAAATATACGTTTTTCAAAAAGCTTATGTTATTTTTCCTTTTAACCTCTCAGGAAAAATATTTGTACAACAATGATCTCTCTCCTTCATTTTAGACTCAATAGTCAGTATTTACATTTTTTATTTCTCAAAATTTATAAATGAGGAATTAGCAATGCGATGACATGAAGATGTGCAACACCTAATAAAATGTCGAAAATTTTAACCGGAAGTCGAAATTTTAATACAAAGTTCTGACCTAGTGGACCCAACATTGATATTTTTTATCGGTCCAAACATACAATTGAGGACATTAATTCTTTAAAAATAAAATTGTAAAATTTAGAACCGCGACACAAAAACTGTTTTACATAAGGATAGTGCAATTTATTCTTGGGTTTGCTAGTGTATATTATTTTGATTCGCATATTTTACGAGTTTTGAGTAAATATTTCCATTATTAAACAACAGAGCGGAAAAGTCCGTGCGGAGCTCCGTATCATTTATTCAATTAACGGTTCTATTATAATATAATAACATATATACGTCATACTAATACACTTAAGTTTCTTGTCAATACTTGTAGAATAGGTACAGATTTGAATAGGAAATGTCCGCATTATCAAAATAGGCTATTTAGTAATATTACCAAAATGTTGTTGAAGCAGTTGTAGTTGACTAGTTCTCGAAAAGGTCAGCAAAATTAGCATAGTTATAATTCAAATTGTATTATTACTCCTAGAGGCATAGGTAAAAATCATCATTAATTTGGCACATCAAAATACTTTAAGCGTTTAAAATTAAATATAATCACACTAAACTTTTTTTGATAAGCTAAATTTTATAAGTATATATCAGATGTTTAAGAGAAAACTCACTAGAAATATATGTGCATCAAGTTACAAATCCTACAGCAGAAGGAGGTTCAAATATAGAGGCAACCTGCTATTATTTAAGACAACTCTTGACGAATTGAAAACAAGTTAACAACCTCCTCAAACGAGAATAACATATTTGAATGTAAGCTGATGAAAGCAGCATCAGTTAGACATTTTTTGAAACATCGTAAGCACTGTAATGAGCTAACTTTGAAACGCTATTAGGTTTTTTGTATTTTTCTGGGGCGGGGATCTTTTACAAACACTAAATAAACATTTATATTTTAAACGTTCCATCATAAGCTCTAGATCAAACATTTTCACGAATAAAATATTTTCACTATATGAGAAGATGAGGTGGACAGACATGCTGACAAATGAAGACATCCTAAGAAGAATGGGTGAGAATAGAACAATTTGTATGTTATTCTTTGGTATAAAGCAAAGTGGATTGAACAAATCTATAGGAGGAACTGTATTTTTCACGATGCCATAGAAGGAAAGGTTGAGCTGAAGAGGAACTGAGGAAGAAATAGGCACATTGGCGGTCTAAGTTCAATGGCAAAAGGAATGGATGAACCTCTTGTAAGACAGAACAACTAATAAATAATAATATGATAAAGTAAGATATTCCACAGAGTATGTACAGTATTTCATGTGCTTAACCACACATATTAAATTAAACATAATGATCTTTGCTGAAAGTTAAATAATTACCAACAAGTTTTGGATACATACAATGGCCTTGCAAATGCACTGTTTAAATTTTACAATAAACGTCAATTTACATCATTTTAAAAAGTGAAACGAAATGTATTTTAGGCGGATGAATAAGAAGCTGTTTTTTCGTAACTTTTTAACTTTTATAAAAGGCCAAAAATACCCATGTACGTACTATAGCATAGTTTCAATAAAAAGTTTGTTTCGTTTTATTCTTACAAAAAAAAAGTCCTATAGAATCCAATCTCTTCGATTCAACCTGAAAAACGTAAAAGTGAAAAAAAAAAAATATCAGCATAGTAGCACATTTTATGAACTCAAAAAATAAAAGGTAAAAATAAAATAAGCCCGTCCAAAAAAACCAACGCTTTTAGAGTATTGGTACGAGGCTGTTCTCTAAACTGAAACAAAGTTAGCTTTAAGGAGAATTAGGTATAAAAATACGCGTGTGTAGGAGGATCTCTTCGAAGGGTACAATCTATTACGAGCTTCGTCCTTTTGTAAAAACATGGAAGACTCTAGCTCCATTATCTTAACAAGAATATGTTGCTTTGGATTCTCGAGATTTATCTTATTGTATTAGTGCACGATACAAGTCTAGAGAACTTTGGTGCGATTAAAGTCTTAAGAGATTACAAGTCTTAGATTTTGTTCACTTTTGTTGTTGTTTGAAAACCATTTGTATTTTATCGATCAACAAACTTTTGTTCTAAAATAAACATTGTCAGAGACACACCTAAATTTTTATATACAATTAAAACCACTTTAACGCATTTACTGAAGTTTATTGAGAGTTAACTGATAAATCATTAACACCTCAATAAATATGATCATTTTAAATATCCTTGATATTTTAAGAAAATGTACCCAACGATATTTTTATTTTAGAAAAAAATGTTTGCTATATCAGGAGAAAGCAAATTGCTTCCTAAAGAAAATTAAAAAAAAAAAATAGCTCATAGCACCCTTGTGACCTCTTACAAAGTATGCCTATCAAAGTGTTGTAGATGACTAGAAACTTGACGTTATTTAACAGTCCAGCTCATTCCATAGATATCACCCACGGTCCCATTTTAATGGGAAATACCTTTTAGAAAATAAGCTTTTATTTTGTGATCAAAATTGATCAAAGAAATAACTATTTTATTAGTCTTAGTTTACATCTATTGATTATAAATACCAACAGTGAGAGCTTCAGATCAGAAGACTTGATGTATGAATACGTGAAAGTAGATCCAGTAGTTTTTCTAGGTGTCAGATATGAGAATATGAAAATTGGATTGTAGCTTGTAGCTTAGGTCAATCTAGATGTAACATCGTGGGGCAGTTTTTTTTAGTTTTTTTTAAAGAACAGTATAACAGTGGAACCGTTTTACACTGCCTTGTTTAAAAAACCAAGAAAATTTAAAAATAATCATTAATCTGAAAAAACCAAAAGATTAAACTTATTCCAATTTCTCTGTTTTCAAGTGAAGAATGTAGAAAAAATAAGCCCACTTCGATATTATTTCTGATCCGAGCGTTATCTTGAAATTAATATCCAAGGTAATCGGCCGTATTTTCAAATATGGTTCACGCCAAAATGTATGTGAAAGATACCAATATGTTCTCTTAAGGATTAAAAACCTTACATTTTAAGTTGTCTAATTATAAATATTAGTTCCTCTTATATTTTCCTTCTAGGCCTTTGGCCTGTTCCATTCCAAGGACTCTAAAGGCTGTCCTTCCATCTTAGCCTCTGTCTTCCAGGTCTTCTTCTCCCTGGAGGTCTTTTATCTCTTGTTATTTTGACACTTCTCTCTTCTTACATCCTGTCAATATGTTGGTTCCGTTCTCTACTACGTGAAGCTATCCATTCAGTGATGGGGTTGATTTGACAAGATTCTCTTATGTTCACATTTCTTTCTCTGTCTAGTCTAGATTTATTAGTGATTTTTCTCAACACTAGAATTTATGCGACCTACATCTATTGTTGAGGTACGTTTAGTTTCACTTTAAAGGTAAAAACAATGTAATTTTTTTTAACTATATTTCACGTAAAATGAAGCCGTTTTGAGATCATAGTAAACGCTTAAGGTTAGTACATTCTGGGCGATAATCGACAGAAACAAGTATCCGGCGACTCGGAAACATCGTCTACGCATACATCAACTTGTTTCCGGACACAAGTCTCCACCGATGTTGTCTGTCCACACCAAGCAACTGAATCTCATAAAGTCCTCTCTCCGCGATGGATACGAGCATCGTTGCGGCCGCTTTTAAAATAATTAAATATCACCAAAAGCGAAAAAAACTTTAGAGGGAAAATGAGTTTTTAAAACGAGGGGAAGAGAGTGCGGGATAATTATGATAACTGTTTTGTGCCTAAATGGGTAGGCCATGTAAGAGGTGGCTAAATGTGGTAGATGAATGTGTGAAAAAGGGAAACGTTAAGTTGGAATAGAAGGGGACGCCCGAAAAAGCCAGTGTTTTTGCAGTTTTTATGGCAAAACTGATTTGTACAAAAAAAATCAAATATTGCTCCAGTACATACATAAAAAAAAATAATTTTCTTCATTAGATGGTGATATCAACATTTCTTTAATAGGTTTATCTGCCAAGGGTGTTCTGGAATTTAATTACAACCTTTTTCTTAATTTAAAATTTTTGTTAGATAATGCCATCATGCTCATGATACATATTCAGGAACTGTTGATATCATCATCTTAAGAAACTTAAACTCTATGTTTGTACTTGAGCAATATTTTATTTATTCTGGTTAAAAAAAAATTGCCATAAAAATCGCCAAAACACCGGCCAACCCTCGCGTCTCCTTTCAGCCCACCTTAAGAGTTTTAAGATAAAAGAGCATGACTCGGTGTATGGATGTTGTTGAATGGAAGGGAGTATGCTAGGAAAGGGAGGTGTGGAGAAAGATGGTGAGGATGGACTAAGTACGGAGTTGTTTTTTGAGCTATATGCACAGTTTCTTTCCTACCCCGTAAGAAAATGGCGTGATTATGTATATATGTATGTAATGTATGTATTTATGTAGTCAAATCTATTGTTGAATGACGGGTGCTCATTTCAAAATTTCAAAAGGATGTTGAAATTTAATTTCGAATAGCTACTTTGCTTGGTAGCATCAAACGTTACAAAGCAAGATACCAACTTTCAAGCCTCAGTTTCTCCTTCAGTCACCCGCCGATGTTCGCGCATAGGTACACACCAAGCAATGTATCCAATTGGAGGTGAGAGACCCAAGACCCCGACAACTTTCTTTGATACCCACTTCGGTGGCCACGTGGTCCAACGCACGACTCTCCCAGTAGACTAGACTGCCGATAATGGGGAGATCCAAGCTCGAATCTCGGTCAGGTCGACTAGTTTTTTTCCAAAATGGTTTTCCACTCTCCTTCCAAGCAAATTCTGGGACACTGTCTCTAAATATAACCTCCATAATCATTAAAACTATGAGTGTAATTAGTACATAAGCGTATAGACCGAACGGATAGTAAGACGCGGTGCAAAAAACAAACTTTTCTTTGATATTTTACCACCGGATACCCTGGCGATGCTCTCGTATATTCAGACACAAAGGAAATATCTCAGGGTGGCTTGTATCTAGAGATTATCGACCAGTGTGTGCTATCCGTTAGAAACACACACACACACACACACACACATATATATATATATATATATATATGGCCTTCATTAAACAAATAGTTGTTTTTTAACAGGAACGTAGAAGAAAGTTCTAAGTTAATTGAACATTATTTTAAATCTTCATAGCTGCCGGTTCTAAATGAAAGTGTCTCGAAGTGATTTTGTCTTGATGGAGATAGCGCGGTGTGTTAGGGAGGGTCTCACTTTAAACGATGTCTGACATCAATAAATCAGTGTAGTTTGTACACTCAAATCCGAGTAGGGTATTGATTGAAAGCTTGACATTTCGTGTAAACGCCGCCACTTTTAGTCCATACACACAACAGGAAAGATGCACTGGTTGCCTAATTTGCCCCAGCCTCTGCAATTATGTTATTTATTTAGCACTGTCTTACTACCCGTTCGGGTTATAGGCCTACGCTTAAGTACAAATTAGGCTAATGGATTAGGAATTGGGAAGGTTGAATTTACTGGAAGTGAACCCGCATTTGTGTGGAGGGAGAGTGGAAAACCATTTAGTAAAAACCGCCCCCAGTTAACTCGGCCGAGATTCGAACCTCAATCTCCCCGTCCTCGACAGTCTAGCTCAATACGACTAGCGCGTTAGCTAACTATGCCACCGAGGTGGGTAACGAGCATGTTATTTATTAAAATCATTGGTTGAGAATGAAGAATATCAACCTATTTATTAATTATTATTGATAATATAGTTTTATTAATAAAATAATTATTTCCGTATAGGTTGATATTAGTTTCAGCCATTGTTTAAAACAATAAAGAACCTTCTACTAGCAGTCACATACCACCTTTACTATAGTATATTGGGTGTAGTTTCTGTATGAACAGCGTCTTAAATAAAGGATGTGAATTGTATTGTAATGTAATGTTAACTAAATTAACCTATAGCAGTTATATTCTCATTAGCATTCTCTAACACAACGACTCAAAGCCCTAATGGATTCAGGGATAGATTAAGGTTTAAATCAATGCACTAGTGTCATAAATAACAGCTATCAAGTACGAATCTGTTTATAATGTTAGCGAATAGATCAAGTGTTTCGAAACGTTATCTCAGTTCCGTAACCCTTTCGAGGCCATAGCTAACCAACGTACCAGAAGAAAATAAAATACCGGCTATCTTTTAAAGTATTAAAAAAAAAGACCGTTCTAAATTTTACAAATGTGGACTAAGCTAAATAAATGCGTGACTTAGGGGGGTAAGAGATAAATGTCCATAACATCACGTAACGGTTTGCGATACGTTTTTTGTATTAGACTTACTTTTATTATTTTAAATTTTATGGTTAATAAGACGTCTTTTTTATTTAGCACCACGTCTTATTATCTGTTCAGAGTATACGCATATGTACTAATTAGGCTAATGAGTTGGGGATGAGGAAGGTTGGGTTTAGTGGAAGTGCACCCCTATTGAAGTGGAGGTAGAGCGAGAAACAGTTTTTGGGAAAACCTCCATAAGTACACCCGACCGGGATTTAGAACTTCAAAGACGTCTTATTGGAACATCGCGTAACCTCGGGTATCATTCGTGTACCCCTGGGGGTATACGTACCACACTTTGGGAGATACTGGAATAAAGATACAGTCTATGAGAAACAGCGCCCAAATCTCGGCAAGTACACAGTTTGGTCTACTACTACTACTACTACTACAACTACTACTACTACTACTACTACTACTACTACTACTGCTGCTGCTACTACTACTACTACTACTACTACTACTACTACTACTACTACTACTGCTGCTGCTGCTACTACTACTACTACTACTACTACTACTACTACTACTACTACTGCTGCTGCTGCTACTACTACTACTTATACTAGACTATTACTAGTACTACTGAAACTAGCAAGGGCAATTACAGAACTCCCAAAACAACGCCGAGCACTTGGATTTTAGTGAAGTTTCCTCTCCTTACTGGTAACAAGGTTTACGCTAGATCCGAGAAGGAGAGAAAATGTCCCTGAGAAGCTAAGGGTCATAAAACCAACCCTTAAACTCTTTAACCCAATTACATCCTTCACTTTAAATGATAGCAGTATTTGTAGTAGGATTTAGGATTTAGAGTCAAATACTCTATCATTGAACTACTAGATGGTGAGCTGGTGGAAATATACTAAATTTTAAGGGTGGGGGTGGGGGTGGGGGTAGGGATATCATATCTACTTTAAAATGGCCTTGGCCATGCCAAATATATATTAAGATAACCTTGGTCCCTCAGAAAGACATTTAGCAACAATATCTCGACAACGACCAGCCAACTATTGATAAAATAATTCTAACCACAAAATTACCTATTACATTCAACAATATTGGTAAATGGGTGACCTGGTGGTCTAGGGGTAAGGTGTTGGACTTCTGTGCTGGGGTCCGGGGTTCAATCCTCGGTGCCGGCACAGATTTATCTGATTACCAAACTCTTCCTTCACCTCTGACAAGACATCTTGTGAATGTGGGGAATGCCAGGCCTCCACCGTGGTTCGGATTCTACGTTAAACTGTAGGTCCTTCATTTCATCTCACAATCACCCTACCATTACACATTAGCGTAAGTGCGTATAACCTGAACGGGTAGTAAGACGCGGTGCTAGTAATAATAATAATAATAATAATAATAATAGTAAATGGGTTTTAGTTATTTAAACGACCCCAATAAATATGGTGGGTCCAGCCTAAAGTTTAGCCGGTCACATAAAACAACTATACCTGAGTCATGTGTGATTTAGAACACTTTGGCTTGCCTAAAGAGTTATCTAGCAGAATTAATAGAAACTCTTTAAAATTATGAGCAAGCCTTCTTAAATGGTGATTATCAAAACCTGTTCTCACTATCTAATCAATAAATAATGGCTGGCCAACCAATGAAAGAGTAAGTTTTCTAGTCAAATTATGGTAAAACTAATATACTTATACACAATCTCAAGTGAGAAGTCAGAAGGATATTTTTAAGGTTAAGTTATGGACGGTAGAAAGCCTACAGCGGGAATGAATGAATGGTTGGTAGTGAAGTGCAATGCAATTTGAGGCGAGGGTTTGGTTGAGTTGGGTTGGGTTGGGCTAGGTGGTGGGAAAGTAAACGGTAAGATTGTCTCTTACCTCTAGCTCAACAGCATCCGCAATCACCTTAAAATTATAGTCTAGCTCTTGAAACACTGGTATAGGTATTTTTTATATAATGCAATATGCTCTTAAAATGATAATATCATCCTCACAATATAATTTGCCAAATAAACTTGTAGTTTGGAATTATTTTTTTTTACTTTTCACACTTCAAAGGTAGGTTTACCCGCGTGGTTTAACGCGACACTATCACAGTAGACTAAACTGCCAACGACGGGGAGTTTGAGGTTTGAATATAGATTGGGTGTACTGAGGATTTTTTTTTACAAAATCGTTTTCCAATCTCCTTCCAGGAAATTGTGAGTATACTTACTATGGATACAACCTTCTTCATCTCAAAAACTATTAGCGTATTTAATACTAATAAATACGCGAATAACTTTAACGGGTAATAAGATGCGATGCTAAAAAAAAAATTCCTAGTAGACACAAATAAAGTAAGAAAAAATCGAGAAGAAATAGCAAAAACCATGATAAATCCGCAATACACATTGAGATTTACCTATATTTAGGTTGTTCATAAACAGTCGAAAGAGAAGTAGAAAATTCTGGTCAGACAATCCCTCATGCAAAAAATGAGACCCTTATCTCCATTTTACACAGAGATGTACTTGCACATTGTTGCACAAAACCTGAATACCTTAAAATGCTATCAAAACGCTCAAAGTTCACCACTTAGTACATTTCTTGCATTACGCCCCAACTTCTTACCTTGCGCTAAGGTAATTACTAATCAGTAATTACATATAAACAAAGGCTATTCTCAGATAAACCCAAGCCCTGCAGAGGCAAACACGTCCCCAAACGTTTCCAATCTTCATACCTCTTTACTTCCTGGTAGCTAGCTTATGAATTCCCGAAACATTAATCTACAAAGCGTTTAATGTTGTATGTACATACTAAATAGTCAGCTTTTTTTCACACCTATTGACTTCTAAAACTTAGAACAATTTATCATTTGTAAATAGATAAATATATGAAATCTTAATAGTATTAAAAAACGGTACCTTTAAATTAAATTGTTATCGAAATAATTCAATCAGGATGCAACAAATAATTAGTTTCAAATAAAAACCAAGTAATAAATATAAAGAGGGTATTTGACATGTATTTCTCATATACAAAATTACATCACATTTGATATGACCTTTCCAGACAGAGACACGCCAAGAAATATAATTGGGAAGGAGGTGCGGGAGGAGGAGGGGGGGGGGGAGGCTTCCCTCTGTGGTGGCTCTGGAATAAATAACCCAATAAGAACAGTAAACATATTTTTCTTAACATTTAATCCCTAGTTAAGTAATTTAAACAGTGGCGGCTCGTTTATAGGCACTGCGGAACTGCAGCACCCCTATTTCTACTTGATAGTATCGATAACATTTAATATATTGAGTATTTTTTTCTTTATTTTTGTAGTACAATATATATACATATCCTTAAGTTTAATGTCAGTACTTCAGTAGCCATACACAGAAATCTTTGTATGGAGCTGTGCGCCTCACAGTGCCAGTGACGTGGTGTTTGACTGTTGTGCGCATGCACACATTGGAGGGGCTGGGGAGGAAGGCGGGACTGCCAAGTAGAGAGAGCACTGTTACTCTCGCAGTACCAGCTCTGGCATGATGGCGGAAGAAGTTTTTTTTAATCAGCGTGTGTTGTGCTTAAAAACAGTTTACCATATTCTTGAATGTGATAAAGTGTAGAAGAGTGTAGAATTAGATTATTATTCTGCTTCCAGCTATTCTATTTTGATTTTTGTTTTCGGTTCTTTTATTTAAAAGAAAGACTAAATGCGCTTGCAACATTCAATGGAGAAAAATTTCCTCAATTGTCATCCAGAGCTCAAGGAGAAAATTATTGAACTTTTTGAGCAAATTAAAACAAGAAGAATGGATTTCATTTTTAAATGAATTTTTTTATACAATTTTAAAACAAAGGCTAGAATTTTTCTGGAGCAGCACACCCACTAATTTTATCTATAAGCTGCCATTGAATTTAAACTTTATTTTAACACGAAAGGTAATGTGAATGTTATAAGAATACATATTAACTTCTTATAGCAACAACACCTGGGCTCAAAACCAAAACCTGTGCTTTCCCAATCTGGCCTCGGAGCCAAACCTCCAAAATAAAATGGCAACACTAATTTTATGAGACATAGCTCATTCTTATCCCGATGCCATTTACTAATGGCACGGTACATATTCTAGGATAGAAAATAGCGCTTCGTGTAACAGCAATCCAAGTGCTGTGACGCGGGAGCGAGTGATTTGTGTGTTGAGTTTCTCTCGGATCATTAATATTCGGTGGCGCGTGAGAGATTGATGTCTCAAACCACTGATGTATCGCTGTGGGGATCATGTGTGTGAGGTTATTCACGAGAGAGAATTATGAAATAAATTTAGAACATGCGCCGGGCAAAGAGTTAAAATTCCACATGTATTAGGTCTTCCTAAAATATGTTTTTCATTTCTTATTCCTACGTTTTGAAAAGATAAATGTTACAAATCTTCGTGTAGGTTTTTAAAAAAATTCCTCTGATGCATTATATTTCAAATATGATGGGTTTTTTTTTCTAGGGAGTATTAGTGCTTATGTATTAGTTCATAGCTACTTAATATATCTAATTTATGACATCAGGATGAGGATATTAAAGCTCAAGGAAAGAACCAGCGTTGACCTGAAGATCGAATGTAAAATTATCTAGAAATAACTTAACACCCGACCGGGATGTGAATGCCTGCCTCCCAAGTCATAGTCAATCACACTAGCACTAAGATAAAGACCAATTTAAGGGGGGGGGGACTGTTGTAACGCATTCTAACAATTATTTTTAATTATATATTTTTTTACGCAATAGTCAGGATATAAATTTAACAGTTTATTGCTTTTTAACTATAACGTTTAACTCCATAATTTTTCAAACTGTGGTTCATGGTGGTGTTGTAACATGTGGGCCACACGTTGGACCACAGGGAAATTAAAGGTATGACATAATCGTATTTGCCTTCTCAAATAGTCTATTATAGTTTGAGACTAAGTTTTCAAAAATAAGTAATGAGTAACTTACTCTCAAATGATCTTTAATTTATTATCATTTAAGACTTCCTAGATATCTATTTTAAACATAGCTGTTATTTCATTTTTTTTTAACTACCCAACATTGAATGATTGTCTATTTTAGGGCTTCAATCAAATTAAAACAGCACCCCGAGGATAGGAAAAAATGTATTTTGTTTAAGGGGGAAAATTAAACGTAAAGATTCATCCTAATTTTGAGGTCAACATTTTTTTACAATTATAATATGTTTCTCTTTATGAGAAAGTAAAAGGTGAATTAAATCAAAAGAGTGCAATATTGACAAGCTTTCTCTGTTAAGTAAAGTTTAGTTTGACTCGTCGGATGAGGCTCTTCCTATGAAAATAGGACTGTAATATGTATATATATATAAAACAAAGTTATATAAATATGCTGTCTTTACTGCTTGATAAACACTTTCATTAAAAAAAAGTCTGCTTCTACAAGTGACAGGTAGTATATTAAGGTGGGTGGTCCGCGTGAGCATCGAACGATTATCAAGTGGTCCACCATTGGAAAATTTTGAGGAATACTGATCTAAGGGTAAGTAGGCCTAAGGTTGTTTAGCGGATCAAGTAGAAAGGATGGATAAATAACAGGAAGAGAAGAAACTCAATGCACTCAGCTGAGATTCGAACCTCAATCATCCTGTCACCATAAATTCCGTCTATTGTGAGACTGATGTGCTTGGATAGTATTTAGCAGTTAATTTTTTACCCAATTTAATATTATAGTCCATACAAGCTTTATGTATATTCTTACAATATTAGTAATGTTTATAAAATAACTGAATCGTCTCTTTTCTTTAATTTAAACACATTTTATATTATTTCATATTATTTAGCCAACCTTCATCTATTTTGAAAATAATTTTTTTTTTCCCCAGTCAATCATCACCTCAGAATTTTAGTTCTAGTTATTACTTTTTCCACCTCTATTTTTAAAGTTAAAATAATATTTTTTTTATGTCAACTTTACTTGAATCATCACTGTCCACGGACTATGTTGAAAATAACAACTGATTCAACATGTGTCCGCTATGATTCGTTTGCATGTAGAATCTCGTAATCGTATTCAAACAGAAAATAGTAATGAAATTTCACTGCGCCGTTTTTTTTTTCTTTCGAGAAGAATGCTTCGAATGAAAGTGTAACAAGGCGCAAAAAAAAAAAAAATCCAACCCAAAATTTAACAAGTGAACAAATAATCTAATTAACGGATTTATAAATGTAAAATACTAAAATAAAAGTTATTTTCATTTTATTGTGTTTAAATCACTCGTTTTACGTTATCGAGTAAATACGTTTTTCAAGACTTGTTTCTTTTACCACCATGTCTTATCCAAGAAAATGTTGAGGTCACCATGTGAAGAAAATTAAACTTTATATTTGTACTGAAGTAATATTTGATTTATTTTGACCAACAAACTTTTTGATATTAAAACTGAAAAAAAACCTGTCCTTAGCTCACGTCCTCTACACTCACAAGTTAAGTTGTTAAGTTTGTACCATCTTTGTGTGTCCCATGTCTAACTACCCCTTCTAAGAACATCCGAATTTAATTACACTAATGAGGTACGTATTAGAGAGTCTGAATTTATATATATATATATATATATATATTCACATTTATGTGGAGGGAGGGTGAGGAAAAACTATTATTATTATTATTACCGCGTCTTACTACCCGTTCGGGTTATACGCACTTACGCTAATGTGTAATGGTAGGGTGTTTGTGAGATGAAATTGAGGACCTACAGTTTATCGTGGAATCCGAACCACGGTGGAGGTCTGGCATTCCCCACATTCACAAGATGTCTTGTCAGAGGTGAAGGAAGGGTTTGGTAATCAGATAAAGCTGTGCCGGGACCAAGGATTGAACCCCGGCCGCCAGCACAGAAGTCTGACACCTTACACCTAGACCGCCAGGTCACCGAAAAACTACTCTAAATAATGGTTGCTGACTAGTTGATATTCAAACTCTACCCTTCCCATCCTTAAAGTCTAGACTACATTTACGCCACACATACCCACTGATGTAGATTTGTTAAAATATTTCATTTAATCAAATATAACAATGTAACATATCCTTGAAAGACGTGGTGATAAACAACAACAACACCAAAACAACATATCCTTGAGCCATTGTTGCACGGGCTATATTTATCCCATATGCATGCCAGATCTGCTCGTCAGAATTGCGGAGGTTCTTTGAAATACATCTGCCAGACTGTCTGTCTGTCTGTATGAACGTCTGTACGCCATTTTTAAACATCTCTACAACCCATGAAACCTTTTCATCGTGCAAATAAAATTCGAGATAGCAGGCAGCCAACTCGCACGGACCAAAGCAGGGATTTTTACGACCAGAGTTAGTCTTAGAAGTCCAGGAAATAAAGTAATTTCAAAACAAGCCTTGAATAAGGTTCACAATTTTACATTTTACATCTCAAACTTTCTAGGAGATATTTGGAAACAAGGGTACATTAGAGTAGTAGTGTTTAGATATATTTTTTTACGATTTATACTCAAACTTGACCAACTACTACTCTAAGTCGAAGTAGCTCTATTTAATATGTAATTAAATTAATTTCTGGAAAAATCAACACCACTAGTGATGCAGTGTAAGTCATCAGACTCGCATGTGATATAGCAGTGATTTTACCATAGTCTATACAAACTAATGCAGTTGTACTTATTATAAAATATTCTTCTACATTATGGAGTAAGCCGTTAATAATCAAGTTATTAAACATACTAGCTATTATCTACAATTTAAAAAATCCCAATGAAAAGCTTTTTGTTAATTTTGATATTTTTTCATGAACGTAAACGTAAATTTTCAAAATTCCCTGCATAAAATGTTATTAAAATACATTTTCTCTCTATTTGCAATTTGCTCTCTATTCAAATTAAATGTCTAATTCTTGTGACGTACAATCTATTCTAATGTAAACTAGATGTATTCAAAATTTCGCACGTTTAGGGAGATTAAAAAAAGTGTTTATAGTTTCACGTTTTCCAAAAGGTGACAATTTTCAGGTTAGTTTTTAATTGCAATATTTTTTTCAGAACTTTTTTTTTATTTTAGTAATCATTCAATATCATTGAATCAAGATGAAGGGAGATAAATTTGTAGTGGATTTGATTATATTATAGAGGTATTAAAATCTACGATCTACAGCAGACCAGGAATCCCGAAAATTACTAACACTTTTTCTTTCAAACACTAATTAATAATATTAGCACCGCGTCTTACTACCCGTTCGGGTTATACGCTTTTAAGTACCAATTACGCTAATGGCTTAGGAATTGGGAAGGTTGAATTAGAGGAAGTGAACCCCCATTTGCGTGGAGGGAGAGTGGAAAACCATTTAGGAAAAACCACCCTCAGTTCACCCGACCGAGATTCGAACCTCGATCTCCCTGTCCTCAGCAGTCGAGCTCAACACGACTAGCGCGTTAGCCAACTACGCCACCGAAGCGGGTCAAACACTAATTGCTATAGTCATTACCTAAATGTGAGAAGATGATTGGAATAGATATTAGCGCTTTATTGTAAATCATTTAATTATATTACCCACTTCGGTAGCCGCACGGTCTAACGCGCTACTCTAGCAGTAGACTAAATTGCCGATGACAGAGAGATTGAGGTTCAAATCTCGGTAGGGTGTACTGAGGGTTATTTTTATAAAATGTTTTTCCACTCTCCCTCCACTTAAATGAAGGTACACTTCCAATAAACATGACATACCTAAAATCATTAGAGTAATTAGTATATAAGCGTATAACCCGAATAGGGTGCTAAAAATAGTTAATAATTCAATGTTTCTAGTGTTAAAGTTCTTAGGATAAATTCAATTAAAATGTTAACTTAAGCTTAAGCTTTTGATATCTCGATTACATTAATTCCATTTTAATATTTGAAAAATGTTCCTAATTAAGTTCAAGGAAACTTTTCTTTATAATATCTTTGTTGGGTTTGGCTAGTTAGACTTTTTTTTTTAGCACCGCGTCTTTCTACCCGTTCAGGTTATATGCCTATGTGCTAACTACGCTAATGGGTTAGAGATAAGGAAGGTTGAATCTAGAGGAAGGAAGTGTACCAACCCTTGCATGGATAAAAAGAGAGTGGGAAATCATTTTGGATAAACCACCCTTCCATACACTCGACCGGTATCAAACCACGATATACCCGTCATCGGCAGTCTAGTCTATTGCAAGAGTAGCGTCTTAGACCATTCGGCCACAGACGTGGGTTATCCATAGATTATATTCCTCAACTATTCAGCATATATGCTTGGTTTAATTAATCAATACGGATTTCTCTTTTATATTATTATTATTATTATTAGCACTGCGTCTTACTACCCGTTCGGGCTATACTCACTTACGCTAATGTGTAATGGTAGGGTGATTGTGAGATGAAATGGAGGACCTACAGTTTAACGTGGAATCCGAACCATGGTGGAGGCCTGGCATTCATCACATTCACAAGATGTCTTGTCAGAGGTGAAGGAAGGGTTTGGTAATCAGATAAATCTGTGCCGGGACCGGGGATTGAACCCCGGCCGTCAGCACATAAATCTGACACCTTACCCCTAGACCGCCAGGTCACCATTTCTCTTTAATAAAGTGGGAATGTTACAACATGTATTTTATGCATATACTATTGATTTAATGTACAATTACTATTCAAATAACAACCCAAACCATTAAATCAGCCACAAAATGAATTCAAACAGAAACTTCAGTGTAAAAGCTGTTTGTTTTAGTGGAGCTCCATTAGACGACTCCTACGCGCGCAGACTGAATTGTTTCGTATTTGTAAACAGCTCAGTCCCTATTTGACATCAAAACATGAGTTGAACGCGGGAGGAGGGGCGGGGGAGAAGGGGACACAATGGAAGTAAAACATGACAGTGCATGGTCCCCACGATCACCAAACTATCCGTTTTATCGCATAGTGGGGGGTTCCACTATTTAATTATCAGTGGCGGTTCGTGGCTTTCTGAGCTGGGTGGGGAGAGGGTGGATACTAATTGTTCAGGTATGGAGGAGGGTTGAGGTTCAATATAGCAATGTTTAGCCTTTTAAATATTAAAATATACTTAAATAAACTGAGCCTAAACTATCATATAGGGTCAACCCGAACACACCTCCCGAGTACCAAGTATTCTTAATATTTATTAATAGACCTATTGTACCAATATTTTCATTTACACTTTAAATGTAAACAAATACTATTAATCGACTACTATAATAGCTAACTTGTACCAAGGATAAAATCTATTCTTACCTAAATTTATTTTAGTTATTTGATATTTTAATAAACCACCGACATTTTTAGGGTTTTAAGAAATTTAAAAAAAACCAACATGTATTTATTAAAATAAAATTTAAATCATCGTATGGTAAAGCGTCACTCTCGCAATATACTATGTTTATGATGGTAGGGATGTAAGGTTTCAAGGCCAGCTCGGGTTTACTGAGAGAGCCCCCTAAATTACTTTCTAGGCTCTCTTCAAGCAAATGCGGGTATATTTGTGTCTAAATTTTACCTTAATCATCTCTAACGCTATAGTACGACAGTTTGAATAACCCAAACGGTTATAAAAATAAGCTCAGAAAATAAATACAAAAATACCATAAGGTTATACTTTAATCATCTTGAAAGTAACTTCACCACACCGACTGTACGAATGAACACGGTTGACTTTGGTAAACATGTAAAATTATTATTATTATCATTATTATTATTATTATTATTAGCACCGCGTCTTACTATCCGTTCGGGTTATACGTACTCACGCTAATGTGTAATTGTTGTGTGATTGTGAGATGAAATGGAGGACCTACAGTTTAACGTGGGATCCAAACCACGGTGGAGGTCTGGCATTCCCCACATTCACAAGTTGTGATTAATACACGTCTGGTCAGAGGTGAAGGAAGGATTTGGCAATCAGATAAATCTGTCCCGGGACCGAGGATTGAACCCCGGACCCCCAGCATAGAAGTCTGACACCTTACCTCTAGACCATCAGGTCACCTAAAAAAAATGTAAAACGAATGATTCCAAGAAAAGTTGTTTAAAGTTTTGATTATACTTAAAAAAAACTGTTAGCACCGCTAACCGTTTGAGCTATACACATATGTACTAATTATACTAATAAGTTAGGGATGAGGGAGTTTGAACTTAGAGGAAGTGTACACGCATTTGCGTGGAGGGAGATTGGAAAATCATTTTGGGGAAAATTATCATTAGTATACCCGACCAGGATTTGAACCCCGGTCTCCCTGTCATCGGTTAACACTTATAATTTAGTAAAATGTTATCAATGTTGACCGCAAATAAATTTGTTTGATTTTCCTAAACCGTTCTTCCAACCAAAATCAGGATATATTATTTTCTATAGAATTCCTGGACACCAAACACAAATATGTAGTAGATCTATGATAAACTTTCGTACAGCAATAACAGGATGGCACAGATAACTTTACGTGCGATATGTTCGTTATTTATTAAGATAGAGAAAGATATTAAAAAAATATTCTACTAGGTCACCTTATGCATGACACGTGAAATTTATTTTTAAATATTTAGAGTTTGAAAATAAAGGTTCATGCTAATTTTTTTTCTTGGTCCTCATAATTTACAATTTATACTCAAATGGTATTAATAAAGTAAAACATACTTAGATTCCACGGGTGTGTGTGTGGGGGGGGGTCTCCCGGTAAACAGGACAATGATTTTAAATTCCGGGATGCTTGGTTTTGCAAACCTATCCACACAGTGCAATTAAGGAGGCAAACCAGTTCAGCAGGTTATTTGTGACGAGCTAGTATTTCATGGATTCATACGATAGGCCTACTTATAGTTTTTATTTCAAGTTTGATACCCACCAAGTGATTTAAATTATTTCTGTGATAATACATTTATAGAGAAGTAATCTTTATTAGGTCATTTCTTTTACCTTAATGATTAAATCTTTATTTGTATAGGCCTACTAAATCACTTAATTACAACTACCACCCACCCCAATGGACACATGGTCTAATGTGTAAAGTCAGAAATATATTGAATTATCCGTGTGTGGTTTGTTGAGACACGAACCTCAGCCATATACAATGGGAGTGGCTTTATAGATGTGAAGTATTAGTTTGGCTTTTCACCCCCTCTCCACGCTAATGTGGGTACATTTCTTCTAGATTACTCTCTAAATTCCTAACCCTTAGAGTAATTGATTAATATCCTTGGTTTTAAATGTTCTAATAAACAGACATAGTTAATTAGAGGAAACCTATACCTTCTATTTTTCTACAAGATACATACTTTTGATACCTGCATCGGTGGACACGATTGTTAGATGTCGGGCCCATCTATTCTGGTTTTCCAGTAATGGAAAGGTTGGAGTTCAAATCCCCGTTGGATGTAATGAGAATGTGTTTTTCAACGGTACCTTCATTATTTCTTCATGCACATGCAAGTACATTTCTTCTAAATTCCACCCTATTCATGTTCACCTCATGAGCATTAATAAAATACGTAAAGCCTGGACTTGGTGGATTTTTTTAAAAAATATATATTATTTGGAGATAAGTTTAGGTTATTTAAAGAAGTGTCAAAATTTGTCCAGTGAAAAAAAGATGACCACGAAGAACTTGTATATGAATGTGTGATATTTTGTTAAATTTCTATTTTTTTTTTTACTTTGAAGCAGCTCTCCACATGAAACATTTATCTAATGAAGCTCCAGGGAAATATAGTGGCTCTACTCCGTCATGTCCATTTCCCACAATTATTCCAGCCACGCCACTGGAACCTTTCACCACAACACTAACTGCATGCCCGGGCAAGGCGGTCACATCACATTTAACTGCGTTAGGTTAAAATAAAATACGTGTAAAACAGGGGAGGGGGGGATATTTGCCATTTCTAGTTCAACACATAATATTTGTATCTAGTCCAATTTTAATAGTAATAACATTATCTGACAGTTACAAACGATCTGGGTTCATATCTAGGTTGGGTGTACTGAGGGTGATTATGCCTAAATGGTTTTATACTTTCTCTTTACACGTAAATGCGGTTACACTTTCTCTAAATTCAAGCTACCCCATCCCTAGCACATTACAAGTACGTATTACTACAAACATATTTTGTCGTAGTCAATATTTATGACACTTTAAGACATAATTAGTGTTATTATAAAGGTTTTAATACTATCTATGACAACTGACATATTTTAATCACATGACTTGACGTATGACTAAAAGAAAATAATTTAGTAATCTATGTCGTTGTCTTAAACGTTTATTCTTATCTGTCTCAGACTGTAGGTGGTTCCTTTTAAGTAAAGTAGTTAATTTTATTTTAAAATGTGCTTTCGTCAATTGTTAATATCGTATTCCGTGTAATCTTTCCCTTCATACATGTCATTATTGTGTAACTTAAAACTAGGCCCAGGTCTATGTAAGAACACGTGATCAAGTTTAAATACCTTGATTCCACCTGTAATACTGAATCAAATATATCCTTAGGAGGAACTATTTTCTGCAAGACGTCATAGCAGACAAGGTTGAGGGAAAGAGGGGCTTAGGAAGGAGGATTCAAATATCAGATGACTTGAAGGAGAGAAGAGAACTCTGGGTGCTGAAGGAGGTGGTAAAGGACAGGGTGCTTTGGTGGACCTAGGTTCACTGTCAAAAGGAATGGACCTGTCGTAAGACAGAACACATAATAATAACATACAATATTAAACAAAATAAACTTTTTTTTTACCCTGTCCATCCATCGCATTTAATAACACTAATAGATAGGAGGAAAATATAATTTACTCTAAATGAATCTATATTTAGGCCTACGTGGAGGGAGGGTGGAAGAACATTAAGAGTAAACCAATATCTTTACACGCAGAGGGTATTCGAAACCCTGTCACCAGCAAACAAGGGCTTGACACCTTTGTCCAAGTACCCACTTGGGTGAGAGAGAGAAAAATAATAATTAGAGAGTTTGTAAAATACCCGCGGCTGTCGTTTCCTACCACACCCCCCTTAACAATTACCCCACCACAGCCCCGCCCCTTGTCCTGTGTTAAAAAGAGATGCAGTCGAAGGACGGAAGCCACGGGGCCTTAAATTATCATTCTTTTTAATTAATAGTGTCATTTACATAATTAGCAGCAAAGCTAGGTCCGCGTTTAACACGCCTTACTATGATTCATGGGACAGGTGAGGTATAAGCTCAATTACAGTCCACTTTCATAGAAAGAACTCAAGCCGACAGCTAGATACATTTCTAGATTTATGGGTTTCCGGTGATGGTAGTAAGGTTAGTGTTCGAATCACGGCTGGATGTTTTTGAAGGTTTTTTTTTTGACACTGCGTCTTATTACCTGTTCAGGTTATACACACATATGATCATTACTTTAATAGGGTAGGGATGAGGAAGGACGCATTTTAGACCTAATATACCCGTATTTGCCTGGAATGACAGTGGGAAACCATTTAGGGAAAATCACCCTCAGTAGACCCGACCCGGAATTAAAACCCCGATCTCCTCGTCTTCAGCAAGCCAGTCCAACACGAGAGTGACGTTTTAGACCATTTGGCCATTGAAGCAAGTTATGCTCTTTATTGGTGACCTGGTGGTCTAAGGGTAAGGTGTCGAACTTCTGTGTTGGGGATCCGGGGTTCAATCCTCGGTCCCGGCACAGATCTATCTGATTGCCAAACCCTTCCTTCACCTCTGACAAGACATCTTGTGAAATGTGAGGAATGCCAGACGTCCACCGTGGTTCGGATTCCACGTTAAGCTGTAGGTCCTCGATTTCATCTCACAATCACCCTACCATTACACATTAGTGTAAGTGCGTATAACCCGAATGGATGGTAGGACGCGGAGCTAATAATAGTAATAATTATTATTATCTACTCTTTATTCGCATTCCTGGAGATGGATTTACCCCTAAGACTAGTCTATAAAGTATAAATACAATCTTCAGACTTGGTGGGTGACTATTGAATATGTCCTGGTAACCAGATAATGCTTTTCTTTGTGATAATGTCGCTGGTCAAAGTCAATTTTGTTGGTAATTTATATTTTGGAATAACCTTATTTTCAAAAATAGATTGTTTGAACTTAAAAAAAAAGTTATTAGATTACAATTTTTCCGTGTAAATCCAAGTAGTATTCATATGCTACCTTTTTTTTTCAGTTCATTAATGTGAGCGCCGCGAGTTACACCGGGACAGGAGTGATATATTTGCTGCCACCGGATTCTGACATTTAGTGGTGGGTGTGGACTAACGGGTGTATAAAAAAAATATAGGAGGGGGGAGTTATTCATAGGACAGACACACACTAAATATAGCATAAAGCGAAAAACACGGAATGCGAAAATAAGTTCAACATTTTTATTTTTATTTGGATATTTTAACCATTAAACCTGGTTCCAACTTTCAAACTAATTAATTTTGAACGATATGTAAATATGTATACCATACACATATGATGTTTATTATGTTGGTTTAATTTTATAAACATGAAATATAATTATTTTTAAAAAGTATTAACGGTATTTTTGAGATGCACATTCCATTTACCCTGGAAGGTAGCAGTTTTACCTTGGTTTACCACACTATGGCTCTATCTTATAAGCTACGTCATAGTGAATCAATATATGGTAAGCTTGCTGCCTATCAGTGGTAACGAAGCATACTTAAATTTAAAAAGCCTCCATAATTAGTCTAAAATATGAGGCATGTAAAATTTCAGATCTCTTAATACGGTGTGATAAATGGTTTTTAATTGCATAGGTGGTGTAACTCAAACGTCCGTTTCAAGTATAAAATTTAATTCCTAATGTTCTTTTAACTTTTAACAATTTTTTAATATTTTTTTTTTTTGTCAGGATTTGGTAAATCAACTTTATCTAGGGAAAAAATTTTTTTTTTTGGTCAGGATTTGGTAAATCAACTTTATCTAGGGAAAACATCTAGTGTTGACACGCGAACAAAGCTGTAAGTCTCATATTCGATCTTCTCTGGTTTTCCGGTGATTGGGAAGTCATGTATTTATACGTCAAGCCATCTGATTTGAAGCCATCACTTTTGATATAGTTAAATATCAATATCATAAAAATAATACAAAAAATATAGTAACATTTTATCAATGTTGGCCCTATAAAAATATGTTTATATTTTCTAAAATTCTTTCCTACAAGAATCCTACTATAATTGGTCTTATCTAGACTGATTTACATACACTATGGGCCAATATTCACCATAGTTGAAATAAGAAAGGTACGTTTGATGTCTTTCAGTGTAAACAGTTTTCAAAAATCATTATGAAGAGCAGCTATGGTAGAAATTTGTATTTTTGAGATAAAATAACTTCACATTTAACGTCAGTCTCGTCTACCAGCGGACAAGAGAACACGTATGACCTCACTCCATCATTTCCCCTCGAACAATAACACAACACATTAAATGGAGGTACACGTGTTGTAGGTATTTGTTGAACAAAAAACAGCTGTGAATGAAGCCAGGGTTGTTGAGCGACATAAACACTTCAACAACACTCAGCGTGGCGAGTTTTAAGGATCATGACAGACCAGGATTGACAGGATCAATGCCGGTTATTAAAATTAATTATACCGGTTATTGTGCAAACAAGTAACTTCAATTATTTTCTTTAGCACCACCTATTACTACCCATTCAGGCCATTCACGTATGTACTATTCACACTATTGTGTTGGGGATGAGGAAAGTTGAATTTTAGAGGAAGTGTATCAACATTTGCCTAAAAAAATAGAGAGGGGGGGATGAGGGTGAAAACCACCTTGGAAAAACCACCCACAGTACTCCTGACTCGGATTCGAACCCCGCTCTTCCTGTCATTGACAGTATAGTAGTCATAACACGAGAGAAACGCCGCCACCGAAGAAGGTGATCTTTCTAAATTACGCTGCGATATTTATTAATGGGAATGGCAGTTAAAACGTTTCAAGGCCACAAAGAAACGCTCTCAAACTTCTTAGAGCAGGGGTTCCCGACCTTTAAGCGATGGGATGCACGTTCAAAACCTTATAAAATGTCTGGTGGGCACAAATAATTGTTTGCGATTGATACTTATATTTTAACATCAAATAATTGAATAAAACCCCATTTTTTACATTAATAGAGTGAAATAAAATAGGTGATTTTACTTTTAAAATACATAAATTAAACTATTTGGTGGTTGCTCTTTGATAGTAACCAGGTGAGTGTTGATATTCTTTTAATATTATTCTCCCCAATATTTTGGTAAGAAAAAATGTGAGAGTATTAAAAAAAATAAGTATCATAAGTACACATTTACCAACACGCCAATAAGTACTCAAACGAATAATATTAGTTCAGTTTTAAATTCAGTGTGTTCAATTAACACTACCTTTAATTAGCTGACTCTTCATAGTTGGAAGAGCAGGGCAAGATTGTTGCACGTAAACCATCGCCATGATTGGTTAAAGAAATTTGAGATTTTTTATTTTTTTATTTTATAATGTCTATGATTGAAAACAACGCTTCGCACAGTTGAAGTGGAAATAAAAAATCTTATCTTGTACTTAGCACTACACATTTTAAAGAAATAAAATAACATTTTGGGTTAACTAAATTCCCAAATTGTTTGAATGGTCAGTCATGGGCATACATTAATGTATCGGCGGGTGATAAGGGGTCCGTGGGTAATGCGTTGATAATCCCTGACTTTAGAGGTTTTTGTTGTTGTGTCATAGTAGCAATTGGCTGCATTTATTTAAAAAAATACTAGATCTAGTTATATAATCAAAAAAACTGCGCTCATAACCGTAAAATGTCATTGAAATTGGATAATTTTACATTTTCACATGTATTAAAAAAAATTAATATTATTAGTTTGAAACAAAAGTGTGTGTGTGTCGTGTCTCTCTTCTTCCTTTGGGGATAAACCATATATTTAAAATAACAACCCCCAATTTACATAATGCGATACAGCTGAGCATCTGAAGTACGTTATAGCGCTTCAGAAAATAGCTCCCTTGGTGATACTATACTAGCAGCCTTATTAAAGAAAACTTTTTGACTTAGATAAAGAAATAAATAAATAAAAATCTATATGGTCTAAGTTTCTAGGAAAAAAGACAAAATGGCTAAGGATTGTAATAGAGCGAGAGAGCTGTAAAATTCACAAAAAATTATAAAGTGAAGTTGATTGGTATTTCCCAAGACATATACATAAATTCGTAATATGTAGAGGTAAGTCACTGAGTGAGACATACGCCATATATAAACGTTATATTTGTAATTTATTGCTGAACGCAGTTGATTTCAAGTTATACATCATAAAAAAAACCTTTTTATTCACTCGTATAATTACGGTGTTACATATATAAACGTTATATTTGTAATTTATTGCTGAACGCAGTTGATTTCAAGTTCTACATCATAAAAAAAACCTTTTTATTCACTCGTATAATTACGGTGTTGTATAACGTACAATGCTAGTCATGCTCTAGAATTGTACTAATTGGATGACTATTGGAATGGAATTAACATTATTTAGAGTAATAATAACAACAATAATAACAGAAGTAGCAGTGGAAGTATCAGTAGTACTACTTTTAAGAGGGATTTAAAAAAAAAAGAAGAATCACCGTGTTAACTACGAGAAAAACGCACAAAACTTTGTCCATAGTCTCTACATTACGGGTAATCAATTCAAAGCGAACACGATTCGAATATATGAAATATTCTCGAAACCGAATCGAAGTTAGAATTATTATTTTTAGTACCACGTCTTTCTACCCATTCAGGTTAAACGCTTGTTAATTGTTTTAATCTTGTAAAAATATACTATAGTATGCTTAATTATTTAACTGTATATACTAAAATTATTAAGAAAATGTTTTATTATATTATTGTTTGTATTGTATAATTTAAATCTGTTTAATTTAGTTTTCATCACAACATGAAATTCAACTACCTCGGATTTTTTTTTTCATATCAATATAATTAATTTGTAATTCACATAACATATAATGACAATAATTGAATATAAACAGAGTATTATAGCTTTACATATTTTTACTGACGAAGCTTCATTATCAAAGCCAAATATCTTATAAAATAGTATTGGGAATGATCTTTTCATAATTAAATAATAATTATTTTATTTAATTTAAAATCCATCCATTTGTAACATATGTAACATATAAAACGTACTAATTAAGGTGGAGTGTGAGGTTACGTGAGATAAGTTTTTATTTTTACAGTATTTATATATAAAAAAACAATACTTTGGGTCAAAATAAATAAAATGTTAATTCTGTAGAAATCTTAACCGTTCTTGAACCTGTTTCGGGGACCACGTGGTCTAACGCGCTACTCTCGCAATATACTAGAGTGACTGTCTATGACAGGGAGACTGAGGTTCGAATCTCGGTTGGGTGTAATGAAGTTTTTTTTTACAAAATTGTTTTACACTCTCCCTCCACGTAAATGAGAGTACACTTACAATAAATTTAGCCTTACTCATCCTTAAAACAATTATATAGTAATTAGTACATACGCGTATAGCCAGAACGGGTGGTAAAATTAGGTGACAAAAAAAATAAAGTTGTTGAATATTTTTTTATTTTCATTTAAAAAGTCTCTAATCAAATGCCGCGAAGCTAATGAAAAATATTCAAAAATTGTTTCGACTGTTGTATGTAGAAAATAAAGCTAAATATATTAATTTTGGCCAAAAAAGGTTTTTTGTTTTCTAAAAAAAAACTGCAAAATTACTTGACATAAGGCTCGTTCTCTTCGACTCAGTACCATTCCCACTTTTAGCGCTATGCTAAAATTAATAATGCTCTACAAAACTCAATACCAAGAGAACGACTGTACATTACATTACTACATGTACACGCGGCCAGACTGAATTAGCACATATTTGTCACATGAGCAGTTTATACGAAATTGGATTGATTGAATTGCCCCTGGCTTTATATCTGATAGCGTTACTTTGCGTTGGTCACAGCTCAATAGCCCGCTTTGCTCGTTCGCGGCGTGCAATATAGGAACGTTCCACAAATCCACGCTTCACTTCCTCCGATTACTGACTTGTGTACGATAACATTTTGTCCTAGTATCGTCCGTGTCGAAATGTTCGAATCATAAGACAGTCGAAATAAGGTAAGAAACTGCTTGGAAAAAAAATCATTGGTAAGGGATATTTTATTGTATTAATGGGTATATTTTGATATAAATTAGCTATTGTAAATTTGTAAACTTTTATATAAAATAATTACTAACGTAAATGGTTATATATATATTTATATTATGTATGTATATGTATATAGTGAATATATGTATATATAATGTATATAATGTATATATGTGAGATTGAGAGGGGTAAGACGTAATCGCACCTTTGTGCGTGTGCGTGCGTGTGTGTGTGCGCGCGTGCGCGAGCGTGGTACGTAATCCTTGTGTATTTTAGCTCTAGTTTTGTTTTTTTTATTTAAATACTTTTGTGTGTTTTTATATATATTATTTTGTTAAACTTCAGTTTAATTGTATTGGTTAAGTGTAAATTATTATTATTATTATTATTATTATATGTATATATATTTGGTAAAAAACAAAAAATTGCTGCCTAAAGAAACAGTATATTTCTGAAATAGATGTTTCGCCTTTAAATATTTCCGAATTTTTAAATATTTGGGAACATCCTCGCTATGTAAGTTTGCATTCAAATAAAGTCGGTTAAGTAGAATTCCAGCAATTTTTGTCGAATAGAATCGCATCCCGTTTTAAAATATATAAAAGAAGAAAATTGACTAGCAAGAAGTGTTTTAATAGTTTCAGAGACAGTAGGTAAAATAATATAAATGAAATAACAAAGAAAGTGGTTCAATTAAAAGATATACGGAGATTAGGTTTTTTCTGATAAAGTATTTGATCTCCTTAATATTATATTTAAACTTTATTAATATAATTAGTTCTCATTTGCGCTGTCAGTTTTAAAATAAACTTTAATTATATTTCAGTAAAATTAAATGTGAATCTCTACTGAAATGCACCCTTAAAGAAAGTATCTTTATTGCCACTCGAATCCACATTTATAATCTAATCTGAAATACCTGTAATCCCACATTCATTTCACACCTTGCAAAACCATAGTGCTCTAATCCATCAGGATTCAATCAATAGTATTTAAGAAATAATTAAAAATACTAAGCACGGAGTGTGTTTATTAGTCTGGTCGGGGCCATTGACGACTATTTGTCCATAAAGTGGCTTTCCTTCCTCTCTAAATGCAAATGTAGATGCAGTTTATCTTACTCACCTTCATCATACTATTGTTTTTGTATTGAGCTCTTTCTAAACTTATGTTTAACTCTTCAGTGGCCTAACAATGATTTGAGTCAACCTGTGCTGTGTACTAGTTTTACTCTATGTCTGGCGTAGAGTACAAGGAGAACATAATAACATGCTACACATTGTTAGATAAAGCTGGAAAGATCACAAGTGCATTACCTCCAACTACGTGGGCTTTTTGGGGAACGGGCACCCACATACTTTTTTTTAGCACCGCGTCTTACTACCCGTTCGGGTTATACGCACTTACGCTAATGTGTAATGATAGGGTGATTGTGAGATGAAATGATGAGATGAAATGAAGGACCTACAGTTTAACGTGGAATCCGAACCACGGTGGAGGCCTGGCACTCCCCACATTCACAAGATGTGTTGTCAGAGGTGAAGGAGGGGTTTGGAAATCAGATAAATCTGTGCCGGGACCGAGGATTGAAGCCCGGCCGCCAGCATAGAAGTCTGACACCTTACCCCTAGATCGCCAGGTCACCAATTATGTAGTTCAAAGTTCAAAATATATAATTCAATCATTTTTATTTGTTCGGTAAATTTTTCACTAATTTTCCACCATTTGAGGTGATTATCCTTTAACTCCATTTAACACTTTAATCTTGATATTTTATCATCAAAAAAAGTTATATTTTGAAGTTTACTAACCACACTTTATATTTTAACTGTAAGACTGACTAAAGATTTTAAGCAAACAAATGAAAAGCATTAGTAACTCCATAGTTTCCAACCTTTGGCAGGGTTTTAATCCCAATTGTTGTCTCTGAGACAATCGTGACCACTTGATAACTTACAAACTTTATATCCAGGTTTTAAAAGTATTATTGTCACTGAATCTTGCTACTTGTCCAGGCTATCCGTATTTAATTACACCAACGGAGATTTTAGACTTAAGAGGAAATGTACCTTTATTTGTGTGGAAGAAGAAGGGGGAAATTTTTTAGGAAAAATAACCCACCAGTACCATGGGTCAAAGTTTGAATCCTGATCTCATCACCGACAAACTAAAGGAGCATGATGTTAATCCTACATGCATGATTTAATTATTATAAATTGCTAATACAATTACTAAACTAATACGAATAAGATGTCGCAAAAGAAATTCAATGAGCCCAGTAAGTATTTTATAAGTTATGTAAGCAGTGCCACTCGCCTTAACACGAGATTGCTACAGTAAACTAAGTAGCAAACAACTTTCAGAGTTGAGTAACAAATAGAAATACAAACAGTAACTAGACAGTTCTTACCATTTTAAATGGTAACATTTTTATTTGAATTTGGCACCTTCCTAAAGTAGTTTTTAAAAATAGACATAAAGCTGTAATCTAAACAAGCATCGCAACACCACTTTGAATATGCCATGACCCCCAGGTTGGATTATTATTATTATTAGCACCGCGTCTTACTACCCGTTCGGGTTGTACGTAATTACGCTAATGTGTAATGGTAGGGTGATTGTGAGATGAAATAAAGGGCCTACAGTTTAACGTGGAATCCGAACCACGGTGGAGGCCTGGCATTCCCCACATTCACCAGATGTCTTGTCAGAGGTGAAGGAAGGGTTTGGTAATCAGATAAATCTGTGCTGAGACCGAGGTTTGAACCCAGGTTGTAAACCACTGGTTTAACTACTACTGCACCCTTAAACATACTACTAACAACGTCACGGTGTCAGTCGCAGGTCCCTCCAATCATAGTACGGTATAATGAGATGAGAAGTACTCACTGACTATCTGCAATCCAAACATGACGGCAAAACCAGCGACGATGGCTATCAGCTGAGCCACACCCGACTGCGTGTTGGACCTCTCTCTCTGGAGTACCTCGAAGAACACCACATACATGAGGGTACCTCCGGCCATCCCCTGGAGGGCCACAGCCAGCACGCTAGTCTGAAACATTAGGAGGAAACTTTGACGCTGTGTTGGTTTTCTACCAGCGGGTTTGTTTGACAGGGTGAGGAATACTTTATTCTAATAACACTCAGAATATACAAAAACAATGGTTTTACCGGTTGTTCTTTATCGGTGTGAAACGTGGTCTCTTACCCTACATGACGAGAACAAATTTAGGGTGTTAGAAAACAAGCGGCTTAGGAAGATATATGGTCCAAAGAGTGATGAGGCTACTCGGGAATGGACGAGGTTACATAATGACGTGTTACATAAACTGTACTCATCACAAGACATTGTTAGGATAGTAAAATCTCGTAGATTACGGCGGGAAAGACATGCAGTGTGATTGGGAGAATCTAGAACCGTGTTCAGGCTATTGACTGGCAAACTCAATTGGAAGAGAATATTGGGAAGACCTAGACATAGCTGGGAGGATAACATTAGAATGGTCCTGAAAAATATAGAGTGTAATGAGGTGGACTGGATAGAACTAGGTGGTGCACTTTTGTAAGTGTGAAAATGAACTTTCGAGTTCCTAGTGCCGTAGAATAAGTAAGTACTTACGGTATTTATTATTTTATATATATATATATANNTATATATATATATATATATATATATATATATATATATATATATATATATATATCAAGGGAGATAGACATAAAGTGAGGTGTTGCATAAACAAACACGCTTAAGGGCAATATAATAATAATAATAATAATAATAATAATAATAATAATAATAATAATAATAATGATAATAATAATAATAATAATAATAATAATAATGAGTCTTCAATCCGAGGGTTAGTTTCCCAGCCACCCGGATCTGGGCATGCACTCAGCCCTTCGTCAAGAAAGTGCTGCCCGCACCATCTGGGAGAAAGCACATATCCTAGGGAAGTTCTGAAAGTCCCGATAGTTTCCCGTTGTTTTCCACACTGGATTTATAAATTTAGGTAAAATGACTCAAACGTGTGCAAATTATTTAAATGTAGCCTAGGTTTTCAACCTTATTATAATTATTCAATTTATACATATATATCCTCCTCGGTGGCGTAGTTGGCTAACGCGTGAGTCGTGTTGAGCTCGACTGCCGAGAACGGGGAGATAGAGGTTCGAATTTCGGTTGGGTGAACTGGGGGTGGTTTTTCCTAAATGGTTTTCCACTCTGCCTCCACGCAAATGCAGGTTCACTTCCTCCAATTCAACCTTCACAATTCCCAATCCATTAGCGTAATTAGTATTTAAAGGGTATAACCCGAACGGGTAGTAAGACGCGGTGCTAAATATATATATATAATGTATACATATAATGCAATGCGCAGATCTAAGGTAATCATTTGAGTTAGAACTGTCACGACGGGGGGGATTTTACTTATATCCGTGGAAAAGCTACCACTAGTCCATCTGAGGGTTTGAGGTCTGCCAGTGCCTCCTCGGTTTTTAAATTTTGAATGCAATGCATAATAAACAGTAGAAACAAACATGAGGCAACGATTATTTGTGGAAACATATTTAAAAACAAAGATACATTTTCAGTTCAAATATTTACGATGATTTTGGAGAGATTTTAACAATATTTTCTATGCAATTGTAAGATTAACTATTAATTATATTTAACTATTCATTTTTAATGAATAATCTTCACTTCAGAAAGTCCAAAAATAACATCTTGATAAGGCAGGAAGTAATACTCAAAACAAGTATCTCTCACTCTAATTACGTAAGAAAAGGTTCAACTAAAATCAGTTGTATGCACTAGTCCTCCAAAGTTCTGCCTCTTCACTCCTAAGTGTGGATCAACACTTGAATGAACTCAAGGCAGTGTGCAAGTGATTCATATGTTAACATACTCAGAAAAAAAGTTAATAGTGAAAACATGTTAGGTCATTTTAAACAGGTTTTGTTAATATTATTATTATTATTATTATTATTATTATTATTATTATTAGCACCACGTCTTACTACCCGTTCTGGCTATACGCACTTACGCTAATATGTAATGGTAGAGTGATTGTGAGATGAAATTGAGGACCTACAGTTTAACGTGGAATCCGAACCACGGTGGAGGCCTGGTATTCCCAGCATTCAAAAGCTGTGATTAATACACGTCTTGTCAGAGGTGAAGGAAGGGTTTGGTAATCAGATAAATCTGTGCTGGGACCGAGGATTGAACTCCGGACCTCCAGCACAGAAGTCCGACACCTTACCTCTAGACCACCATGTCACCTTTTGATATGTTTTGTTTGTTTGTACTTAGTATTGTAAGCAATCAGTTAATATTTCCAAGAAAGTCACACATTTTTTAAATACTTTGGAAGATATATATGATTTAATTTTTCTGAGTGGGTTTGAGCATATGAACTTAGTTTTCAGATTTAAATTAATTTAAAATTGATTTCAAAAAGCTGGCACTATCTTTAATGTATCATAATAGCATACTTTTTATTAATTCACTAGAAATATTTTCTTAATATAAAACATCAAAAGAAAACAAATATTTTGCTAGAAAACTTGATTCTTTGTATTTTTTAATATAGAGAGTTGTATTTGGTTGATTTATACTAATAGGTTTTATAAACAACACCATTTAAAACTATTTTATTAAGTTAATTTCACTTATTTTAATTTTAAATGATTTGGAGATACTCTTAAGATACTATGATTGTATTTTAACAGTCAACAGTCTTTAAATGTACACACCATTTACCCTGTAAGGTAGATAGATAGATGTCTTACGCTATTGGTTACACTATGGCCCTATATTCAATATTGTAAGAAACACCATAGTGGAACCAAGCAAGGTAAGATTTCTACCTTTCAGGGCAAGTTCAGGGTACAGGCAAAATCCCTAAAAGATTGGTGGGTAGAGTGAAGTCCCATGCCCGTTGTAGACACAGTAAGGTGAAAGAGTGACTAAAAACGTACCTCCTGCTCCTGAAGAAGCAGCCCGACGCCCACCCCCAAGGGCGTGACGGCGGCGAAGGTGGCCACGTAGAGCAGCAAGAGTGCTGGCTTGGTCCTAGAAGAGACCAGCTCCGCCCCCACGCAGAAGGCTATCACCAGTTTGTGGGTAGCTATGGCGGCAAACAGATACCACACGTTGGAGGCGCTGGTCTCCAGACCCACTGCCAGACCCTCGAACACAGCGTGGAACGACAGGGCTAACACCGCCAACAGTCCACGCAGAGACTTGGCAACAGTAGAACCGGCAGTCTCTTCTCCGCCGTTATCCCCTAGAACACACAAGGTAATAGATATAATAGCAACACCGCCACCAGATCGCGAACAGAGATGCTGATCAAATGATGCACACATTTGTATTATTAACCAAATGTAGCGTAAACAATTTGACGTTGTACCCTGGTTTTGTGTACAAGAAAGTTTCTTCTTGAAGACGTCAATTAGATGGCAGTGAATTTATAACAGTAATTGATTAAACGTTTAACTAATATTATTATTATTTGAGTTAGGTTTAACGCGCAAGTTTTGAACCAACTAATTTTATCAGCTTACAATTATCTATAAAATAACTTAATTCTAGAACAGACACAGCACCCAGTCCCTCAACCATTAATTCATCATTGTAAAAGATGAAGTCTAAATAAGGTCATTAATTAGAATTTTTTGACCATGCTGGGAATCAAACCCGAGTCCTTTAAATCAATAAGCAGTCGTGCTATCGACTGAACTAAGGTTTTAGACCTTAGGCGTTTTAAGTGCCTTAACAGTATATGAGTTGAGTGCCCATGCAGAGCCCTGTAAAGTCGAATGTCTTACCTTTTCCCATAGAGGCGTCATGGTGAGGCAAGTGATGGTGGTGGTGACCGTGGTGGGAGTGAGTCTTGGCCAGAGGCCCTCTCGTCATGTGGACGGCGGCGTCCAGAGGCGAATGTTTGCCGTTATCCGTGACCAGTATGGTAGAAAGACTCGAAGAATTGTTGAAAAGACCGTGAGTGCTAGCGGACAATATACTGCTGCCCGTACTGCCTGAAACAACACATCATGTCCTTGTTAGATGGGCTGTGACATGGTTGTGGTCGTGGCTTGGGTTTGAACTGTGTCTCGTCATTGATGATCATCAAACGATCGTTTCTAACTTTACGTGGCTGTGACTTGGGTGGGGTCGTGGTTTTTCTTGAGCTGTTCTTCCGCCGATGATCCCCCAACAATCGAAGCTAGCTTGACGTGGCTATGGCATGTATGCGATCACTGCTTGAGTTTGAACTGTTCCTGGTCCTCAAATGATCGATTTTATCTTGACGCGACTGGGGCATAGATGCGATCATGGCTTGAATTTGAACTGTTCCTGGTCCTCAAATGATCGTTTTTATCTTGACGCGACTGGGGCATAGATGCGATCACTGCTTGAGTTTGAACTGTTCCTGGTCCTCAAATGATCGTTTTTATCTTGACGCGACTGGGGCATAGATGCGATCATGGCTTGAATTTGAACTGTTTCTGGTCCTCAAATGATCGTTTTTATCTTGACGCGACTGGGGCATAGATGCGATCATGGCTTGAATTTTGAACTGTTTCTGGTCCTCAAATGATTGTTTTTATCTTGACGCGACTGGGGCATAGATGCGATCATGGCTTAAATTTGAAATGTGCCATGTCACCAATGATCCTCAAATGATTGAAGCTAGCTTGACGTGGCTGTGACACAGGTGCGATCATTGCCTTGGTAATGAGATGTGCCTTGTCATCGATGATAATCAAACGATTGTTTTAAGCTCGACACAGCTGTGACATTGGTGAGATCATTGAATGAACTATTCCTTGTCACCAGTTAAAAAATCAGACGATCGCTTATAGCTTGACGCGTCTGCAAACCGTCTCAGCTTGAACTATCCCCCAGCCGTCAGCCAAGAATCTTCACGGTCGGGTCGATCGGGTGTGAATTCAAGTGGTGACCGACCAGCCAGCCAGCTCTTGGCTCCGTCCCAGCCGACTCGCGCATCTATTGATAATAATCTGTAGCGTCGTAAAAATGACAGTTTTGGTAAGGGTTTCCATAAATATGATCTTAGAATCAGAATATATTTGTATCCCCCGTGCTGGTGGGCACGCGGTTTAAGTGTCAAGTACATCTAGCCTTGATTGCTGGTGACGGGGAGAGCAAATATATTCCGGGTGTACTGAAGGTATTTTTTTTAGACAGAAATTGTTTCCCACTCACCCTCAACTCAAACACGACCTTCTTCGATGGCAGTATGGTATAAGAAGCTACTATTGCAGTAGATTAGACTGCTTATGTCTCGGAGATCATGTTTCGAAACTCGGTCGGGGGTTCTGAGGGTTTTTTCCAAAATATTTTTCCTTTCACCCTCCACGCAAATGAAGGTACACTTCCTCTAAATATATCCCTCCTCATCCCTAAAACTATTAGTGAAATTAGTATACAACATATGGCATGGACGGGTATTAAGACGAGTTGATAAAATCAATTTTAATACAGGCACACTTTCTATAACTTATACTTTCTTTATCCTTAATCAATTAGTGTAATTAAATGTTTATATCCATGACAGGTAATAAGATGCAGAGAAAAAAAACACAAATATATGTTACTCTCGTAACAAACATATTAGGCCCTATAATCAGTGTAACTGGTACGTTTATAGATCTGTTCTTTTTGACTGATTTATTTATTTTTGTGCATGGCATCCATTTGAGCTATCTGTGTATTTATTTATATACACTATAGATTTAGAACGTAGAATTTTAGAGGAAACATACCGACATTTGCGGGTAGGTAAAGTGGAAAATCATTTAATAAAAACCACCCACGCCAGGCATCACATCACATCAGTCAGAGCTTCTAACCCTGGCCTTCCTTTACTTGGCAAACTAAACTAAGTTGACACCTTAGCCCACGTGATCATCGAAGAGTGTTCTTTTGTTATTCATTGATGACAATATATCTCCAGAAAACAGGGTTAAACTTTGATTTTCAATGCCGTGTATTATTCTTTTGAGAAATATCAACATTTCAAAACGAACAACATTTTGAGCAAAGCTCTTGTGTTTTTACAAACTCAAAACTAAATAATTCTTGCATATTTTTAAAAAGCCCAAATGATTAAAATATTTTAGACTAATTGAATTGATTTTTTTTATCATCGCGTCTTACTACTCGTTCGGGTTATTCGCTCACTATGTACTAATTACACTAATGATTTTAGGGATTTGGAAGGTTATATTTAGAGGAAGTCTACCCAAATTTGCGTGGAGGGAGAGTGGAAAAACATTTGGTAAAAAAAACCTTCAATACACCTGACATATTTGAAATTGATCTCTCTCATTGGCAGTCTAGTCTACTGTGCCTTAGACCATGTGGCCACTGAAGTGGCTACGAATTGAATTGAATTAAAATAACTAAGTAAAGTAGTGTATACGTCTAAGCTGGGTCTTTGGGATGACTTGGGTCTGTTTGAAAAAGGCTTAGTGATGTTCCTATTAATATTATTAATTTAAGATTAGATTTATGCATGATGTGCTTTAGAATTTAGGGTTTTTGTTCAACACACACATTTATCTAATTCATAATTATCTTTTGTAGGCCTATATATTTTATTTGGGTGTTGCGTAAGAAAGGGCGCACTAAATTCTAGGCCTGATTGTATAAATATAACTTTTAGTAAAATTGTAATTAATATTGCAGATATATTAATACAATGTATGAATGAATGTGCATTGTGCACTCTATATTTGAAAAAATACAATATATTTGCCCTATCTCGTATTAATGTTAGGATTATGCAAGTGAATTTTATATTTTGAAAACGGTCATTTAAGAGGACTTTGTATTGGCAGTAATATAACAAAGACAGGTATGATTAAACCTATGGCATTAGTAGCTACAACATTCAATATGCCACCTATCCCTGTGTTGAGCTAGTCCTATCCAGTCCACCTTATTACACCCTATTCATATCTTGAGCTAATTCTATCCAGTCTATCTCACTACACCCTATATATTTCAGGTACATTCTAATGTTATCCTCCCAGCTGCGTCTGGGTCTTCCCAATGGTCTCCTCTCATTGGGTTTGCTAGTCAATATCCTGAACATGGTTCTAGAATCTCCCATTCACGCTGCATGTCCTGCCCACCATAATCTACGAGACTTGATTATCCTAACTAGGCCGTTCCCAATCTGTGTTCTCTGTGTGATGTTATAATTAGTATTTTTATCTTTCACTTCTAAATATAACTCCTTACTAGCTTCTAACAAAGTTAGATATATATTATAAGTTTGTTTTGATTTTTAATTCGACCATGTTTCCTTTAGTCGAAGGATTTCAATAAGCCTTAGCTATAAGTGAAAAGCTTTTCTTGTATTTTTTTTATTAATACAAAGTAGTATCAATGTGTGTGATGGCATTCTAGTTTAAGTTTGATATCATTTACTAAAATGCTTTTCGCGTAAGATTCCTATGTTTAAACTTTGATATAGTTAACTTTAATTGAAGATAGTGTGCTATTAATGATATCATGGGTGCATTAGTGTGCGACCACCTTCAATCATTATAAAGTAATACACTAGTAGCCAGAACTGTTGGAGAGTGGTTTCCCCTCCACTCTTAGAAAGTGATAACACAGTATATAAATATATAAGGGTGTACTCCTACCTCCGCTGGAAATGATGTTGTCGAGCGTCTCCTCGCTGCAGGTGCTCAGGGTCTTCCTGCCATCGGCTCCGAGCACCCCCGTTGTTGTTGTTACTACCGGTCAGGGTGACTCTAGGTATCAAGGTGCCCTGGTTGTGCTGGTCCTCGTGATGGTGCCTGGAACACCGCCTCAGACTCATGGTGCGGTGCAGCACCGCCTCGTCGCCACCCGTATCCCCCGACCTCCTGTCCATGACGGCGTGGACGAGTTCCTCCACCAGGTACACGAAGAAGAACCCCGCGCAGAAGACCAGTTCCGCGAGGTTGATACCATGACCCAGGTCAGGGATCTTCCCTTCCCTCTGCAGTTCGACGAAACCTTCCCTCACCTGTGGAGAAGGGATGATAGCAATTAGAAACGAAATACGGGAATTAACTCAACTAGAACTACTGTCTAAATTTCATATGTCGGGAATTATCCGACAGCGAAGTTACTGGATCTTATTTTGCGTATCCGCAGGTCAAGTAATTTTTATTTTTAGCACCGCTTCTTACTACCCGTTCGGTTTATACGATTATGAAATAGTTACATAAATCCGTAATGGATTAGGAAGGTTTAATTTAGAGGAAGTGCACCCGAGTTTGCGTGTAGAGAGAGAGAGTGAAAAACCATTTAGAGAAAACCACCCTCAATGCACCCGATCTTCCCGTATTCATTAGTTTAGTCTAACACGAGAGTAGCGCGTCAGACCATGTAGACACCGAAGCGGGTGTCAAGTAATGTTATCTGCAGCTATCCCTTTTGATATATATAATAATAATTAGCACCACGTCTTACTACCCGTTCGGGTTATACGCTTTAAGTACTAATTACTCTAATGGGTTAGGAATTGGGAAGGTTGAATTAGAGGAAGTGAACCCGCATTTGCGTGGAGAGAGAGAGAGTGGAAAACCATTTAGGAAAAACCACCCCCAGTTCATTCGACCGAGATTCGAACCTTGATCTCCCCGTCCTCAGCAGTCGAGCTCAACACGACTAGCGCGTTAGCCAACTACGCCACCGAGGTGGGTGATATATATTATAAATATATATAAAATAACAATAATAAAATAGCAAAGAGTTATCAATTTTGGCCGCGAATAGTATGTTTGTGTTTTCTATCCATTTGGACTGCGTAAGACAAGTGGCTTGGAATCGATACTTTACGTAGGAAGGTAAAAACAGGTTAGCTATGTGGATGGGAGCTTATGGGAGGGTGAGGGGATTACCGACAGCGGGAAGAATCCCGATTCAGTTAAGAAAGAGATTTGCAAAGTGTTTCGTGTAGAGTATGGTTACATATGGATCTGAGACGTGGACAATCAGAAAGAGAGAACAAAGGTATTGGAAGGGTTTTGAAATGTTGTCATGGAGAAAGTGAAATGGATAGACAGGGTGATAAACGGGGTAGGGTTGATTAAGCTAGAAGAGGAAAGGAGCCTGATAAGGATGAAAATGAAAAGAAAAACGTCTTGGTTGGGCCACACACTACTTAGGGATTGTTTAATGAAGAGGATCGTGGAGGGAAATTGAGATAGGGGAAGAGGAAGAAGAAGGTTTGGAAGAAGCAGGAAAGGAAGAAGCTACAAAAGTATGAAAAAAGATGCTGAACACCGAAGAAAATGGAAGATGTCTAGTTGATATGAGTTTCATGACGCAAACAGAACAGCAGAAAAAGCAGAATACAAGTGGGACCTTAGCATGTTGGAGAACAAGTCTTAGGAAAACTAACATTTTCCCCTGTAGCTATTTTGTGTGTGCATCACACATTACCACCCATCCGTGATATCCGCATATTTACATCAACCGTTTATAGATGAGGATGGTAGGATTTTAAAGGAAATGTACCCCTATTTGTGTAAATTAAGAGTGGAAAATCGTTTAGGGAAATACACACTCATGTTTGAGGTTCAAACCCTGACCTCTTGAGTCATAATCAAACCAGACCGGATTAGGTTGACGCCTTAACCCGTATGCCCACCTATGTGGGACTGCATGTGAGTCAGCTCATAAATCAAACAAAGAAGGCAAATGATAAGAGCTATATCACAGAAAGCCAAACTGGTAGTCACAGGGATTAGGACGTCAGTCTCATCTGGTTGGGTTTGCTGAAATGGGAGATCTGGGTTAGAACTCTTAGTTGAGTGTACCTAGGTGTGGTTCTTCTAACTTGGTTTCTCACTCTCTCTATTACATTTGCCTAAAATTATAATTTTCTAATCCTAAGAATCATTAGTATAAATAGGCAGATATAAAGACATTTGCGTTAAAAGAATAGATATACAAATCCAGCACAGTGTGATTACTAAAATTCCCTTGACATTATTTTCAGACCAAATTTTGCGTTGACATTAAAAGTTCAATTTATTTAGATAGTTGAATAAACGTATGACTTCACTCGCTGAAACAAGTACAATATAAAACTTTAATGTGCAGGAAGGACTTCAAGGCACTCAACTATTTTTTTTTTCAAATCGTTAGTTTGAAACGCAATATGCTACTCTGAGGCACGAAGACTGATATGAAGCGTTATTTTGAAGCACAGCGCACTAATATGTAGAGCAGAGCGCTATTAAGAAGCGTTAGGCCTCAGTTTCAAGCGAAGAGTACTAGTTTAAAAAGCAAGGTACTGGTATAAGGCGTAAAAAACTGTTGGTTTGAATCCTGATGGGATCTAAGATACAAACGTCAAGTGATGAACTTGATTAAATGGGAAATAACTAATAATTAACATTAGGTATATGTTCAATTAAAATAATATGTACAGTATTAATGATAAATATGAATTTACTATACATTTATACAATACTTAACATATATATACACATATACATCAATGACATTTTATTCATAAACATTTTTTTTTTATTACCGTGTCTTGTTACCTGTTCACGTTATACGCATATACTACTATAATAACTCTAATGAGGAAGGAAGCGTTTTAGGGATAATCTACCCACATTTGAGTGGGAAACCATTTAGGGGGAAAAACCCTCAGATGAACCTACCGGGATTCGAACCCCGATCTGCCTGTCATCAGTAGGACAGTCTAACACGAGAGTGAATCCTTAGCGTTTAAAACATTTGGCCACTGAAGCGGAGTAAACATTAACTTCAACAACTATACAAAAATCTACACAATAAACATAATATTTGAAAAGGTTTTCCAAATAATATACGTTTTCATAGGTATTTTGGACTTTCAAGCATATTTTATCTATACCTATAGAATTTTTATCCTGAAGAAACTAATATGTATTGCTTTTTTTTAAATCATAGACTACGATAAACGGTTCTTTCTTAAACAAAAAATTAATCATAATATAGTTTAAACTAATTCTATGCTTGTGTAATGGTGATCTGGTGGTCTAGGGATAAGTTGTCAAACTTCTGTACTTTAGGTACGGGGTTCAATCCTCGGTCCCAGCACAGATTTATCTGATCACCAAACCCTTCCTTCACCTCTAACAAGACATCTTGTGAATGTGGGGAATGACAGGCCTCCACCGTGATTCGGATCCCACGTTAAACTGTAGGTCCTCCATTTCATCTCACAATCACCCTACAATTATACATTAGTGTAAGTGCGTATAACCTGAACGGGTAGTAAGATGCGATGCTAATAATAATAATATACTTGTGTATGTTTAAACTTCCATAGCTATCAAAACACAGCAAGTAAGATTACAAACTGTCATACATGACACGGTTTGTTTTGCCAAAGCGCACGTGTAGTGTGTGTGATGTGTCGTTGAGCGTAAACAAAATATAATCTCCTGTAAGCACAGAAACTCTAGATGAAAGTTTGGCTAGAGTTTAGGAACCGGTTGGGCCAGTCGGTGGCTGTTGCAATCCGTAGTCTTGACAAGTTAGTGATGAACATATGTCAGATCAGTACCCAGCGCAATCAGAACTATAATTTGTAGGGGGCATACAAGATTTCAAAGCACTCATTTCTGTACTTTTTTTTTTACAATTGGGAGTCTTAGGGACAATTTTATTGTGTATCGTGCTATACCATTTTAAAATAGAATCACAAGACTGATTTTAAAAACTAGTCTATGCATTCAATCTATATTCAGTTTGGAGTGTTTTAATTGTACTTAATATGTTTCAATCTTTTATAAAAATAGCTAGCCATTTTGGGGAGGGTACAAATCCCCCTCATTTCCCCCCTCCTTTGCGCACAGTGCACCATTGAGTCAAATTGTCAGTCGTTGATAGGAGTCTGTCCGGACATTAAATCAGACCATTGAACCGCTATAGACACACATTAATTAAGAAAGTGTTTACTTAATGAGGTAACGCGTTAATTGCGTATTTGTTTAGTCTCGCCGTATTTATACTGCCTTGAGCTTACTCACACATCCTTACGTTACCTGTGCGAATCAATCTATCTAACATGAGAAAAACAGATGAGTAGATTGGCATTAAAATAAATGTACCAGACTGGAGGGATTGTCCGAAGCCATAAAGTAGAAAACTGACTCCGGTCTACCTTGATTGAACCCCGGACTTCCGGGTAGGAGTTTGTCCCACTCTCCTTGCAACCAAACCGACGTGAATGCTCTATTTCTGCACGCCTTATTGCCCTTTCTCTTCATCCACTAATAATAAAAGGCTACAAGGTGATAAAAAAAAAGAGTTTAATTTTATAGTTGTAAATGCACAAGCCTTGAAGGAGTGAGAAAAATACCTTATGAGAAAAACATAAGCAACATAGGGGGATTGAAAAATCCAGGTTCCCTTTTAGACTGTTTTACAAATCTCTACAGCAACCCTACACACACATATCTGCCGCTTTGTCGAGGATTATTGGCCATGGCCGAGGTCAATGATACTAATTTGTTTTAACTTGAAGCTCACCTCAGGCTGTAAATGGAGGAAGGTCGTGAAAAGCAGGACGCCGCCTCCAAAGCACAGCAGAAGGGAGACGACCAACTGCCGCGGAGAAGACTTCTTTTCCCCTCCGTCTGTTGCCACCCCTTTGCCGCGGGGTCGAAATGCCGCCGCCAGTTTGAGCGGCAGGGCGCCCAGGGCAAACGACGCCAGCCCCAGGACCAGCATGGCCACCACCTTGGCCACCACCAGGTCAATATGGCCGGAGGTGGCGTCCTCTCCCACAGGCACCGCGCTTATGTTATCCTCGTAGGGCAGCACTGGTGTTGAGTTGAGTTCTGCCATCTCGCGCTCTGATCAAACGACAGTCGTCTTCAAATAGACAATAGAACTTCCGGGTTCTTGACAAATAGTGGGGGACTTGAAGCACTTATTTAATATCTTATTCTGGTGGAAAGTGAGCTGAAAGATACTTTGGGAGGTGGAACAGTTTTTCGAGATCTTAACCTAACGATGGGTAAATGTGTTTGATCATTACAAGCCTTCCTTCTCCAGTATGTGAAAAATAATAATTTTTGTCTAAAAATTAAGATCCAAACATGTAGTCCTTTCTTTACCTTGACGATAAAATGTGTGATTAATGCTTTTGTAAACCTATACAAATAAAACTGTTTATATGTTATTATTATTAAAATAGATAAATAAAATCATTTATATGGATACACTAATTCTTTAATTTACAATTCAGTCTACTATTATTATTATTGGTATATGTTGATTTTTTAGTAGATATAATGGTTTGATTGAGTGTAGGACATGGCGAACTGACTTTAACTTGCCCAAATATTAAAATAAAAGCAATAATAAATTAATCGCAAGACAAAGTTTTAAAATTGCTTAAATTAATGCAATTCACACGTGGACGAATCAAATTTTAGCTATGAATTTATATTATTGGTTGAATAAAATAGCTGATTAATCTGAGCAAATAATTGACGTTATAATTATATTTTTCAAGGTATTAAAGAAGTAGCTTGAAATTGTTTGCGAAAGTAAAAGTGAGCTGTTTTTAATTAAAAGCATGTTTGATAATTAATAATAATTTAATATGGATTTTCTGATACGAATCAAGACTAATTTATTAGTTATGATGTTCAGATTAGAAGAACTGTGATATATCTGAACAACAATTTATTTAGTGGGCATTCACGAGAATTGTAGTANTTGATAGAGATACTATCAAACTCTTGCAAAAAAAACTAAATGTTGCTCCTTTGCTTTTCTTGCTGGCCTTGTGGTCCACGTGACTTTAACCTTCACCTTGTATTGAAGATCTTGTCATAAAATAATGTGTCTATTGAGTCAGCTGGTCTCCTCGCGTGTCTTTAGCCCGTCAAAGTGGTACAAATGTTTATTTCTAATCACTACAAGCACCGATGAAAGGAACGCAAACTTTTAAGGAGCACACACGTTACCATTTCCTCTAAGATAACCGACTTACCGGCTGGAGAACTGTACTACTTGTCACTTAAACTCTCCACTTAACACTTTCATTAAACTTATACATATGAAAGAGTAATTTTTGAAGCAATCTTACTAAAAAAATAACATGGATTAGAGTTTCTGTTTGCGAACTAAGACAATCTGTCACCTTTGATTAAATTAAATAACCACTTCGGATACTAAACGAAATTAAATACAATTCAGTATTGAATAATTAAAAATGTGTAACTGAAAGTGAAATTCAATAATAAATTTGTTATCACAAAAATTTATTGCTGCAATTTTTTTCTCCCCTTTAGAAATAATTTGTAGCTTCACAACGAATATAACACACTGAATTCATTGATTTATTTGTGTAAGGGGTAGCATAAAATAAACTTGTTTGCATGAAATTAAGAACATATTATTATAAAAAGAACACATACGCTTTTAAAATATATTAAAACACTTTTAACTGATATTGGTAAAACAGCATTGACGGTGACTGATTGTAAACACCTGTCCACCGGGTCAAAGTCTCACTAGCGCTCGTACCGGTGACACAACGCAACTATCAACACCCTACGCCCTGAAACACTGCTGTCCTACTGAAGTCTGAAGGCTCACTCGCGAGTCCCGGACCACGGTCTAGAAGCAGCCTACCTCACTGCACCACCACGGAGGAAAGTGAGTGAGCAGACGCCTCTCTCTAGAACCGCGCATGCGCGGGTAAGAGCGGGAAAAGTTATTCGTTGAACAAAAGACAACCTTAACACCATATTGCCGAGTGAGTATAGTCTACCTTGAGAGAAAAAGAACTGAAGAAAAACTAATTTTAAGAAAACCTGGTTTGCAACCATTAAAATCTACTAAGAAAAAAAACCTGAACAGGTAGCCACGCGATTTAAGGCGTTGGGTTCACATTACACTTAGTCGGGGTTGAGTACCGGGCGAGTGCACTGCGTGTAATTTACTACATTCATTCTCTCTTCACAATAATGTGGGTGCATTTCCTCCAAATTTACTATCCCGTCCCTACCTGATGGATTAAACCGTTATTAGACCACGTAACTGTTAAATTAGTATGTTTAAAAATCATTAAGGAAATAACATCCAGCCACTGTTGATAGTGTGAAAAACTTCGCCTTTATTAACTACAATATTTACTAATATGATACACACATATACATAAATATTTAGACACATACATACACACACTTACATAAATACTTAGACACATACATACATACATACATACATACATACATACATACATACATAAAACACATAATCAATCACGTCGTTCCCTATCCATCCTCACTAACTTTCTCCACACTTCCCTATCTTTGCATACACCGAGTCATGAATGTTATTTTATTCGTAAAGTTCTTAATGTCTCTCTTTTTCACACATTCGTCTTACATGGCTTAACCCCTTCCATTTAATCCAAACACTCTTCCATAATTTATTTGCAGCATCAATCGATTCATACTCGTCCTTTCAACATGCCTAAACCTACGTAAATTTTGCAATATTATAACAATTTAAAACTGTAAAGTGTAATTTTTTTTTGTTTTTAATGTTGAATAACAATGCCTCTATAAACACACAGCTATGTATCCATAAAATGCCTTGTATACTGTTCCCTTGAAAAGAATTTGCTCCCCCTGGAACTAATTTGCCCCCTTATATAGAGGCCTATATAATTCTCTGATATTATCGAATATGAAGCCGAAGGATGACCTTAAATCAAGCTCCAAATGACTTCTAGATTCATTCACTTTTCAAAAATTTGCTGGAGTGAACCACTCCAAATAGCTTCTAGAAGTTTCCAATTAAAAAAAAATCCTGGGAAAGAGTATTTCAAATAGCTTATAAAATTTAATGTTATTTTCAAATGCTTGATAGGAGTACCACCTCAAAAACCTTTTAGGGATATCTAATGTTTAAACAATTATCAAGGGGAGGAAAGATGTTGGTGTAAGACAAGTAAAAAAAAAAGTACCTGCTCCCTCTTTTTTTTTCTCCTGCCCTCTACACAAATAAGGTTCCACCATCACTGACCGAACCTTAATTAGGCCAGAGGCGTTTAATTTGGGTTTTGAATTACGATTTTGGGCATGTATTGGTGCTTTAAGAGTAGCATAAAATATTTGTATAAACACTTAACAAATTTTACACACTTTTTATTGTTCCAAACTGCAAACAAAAGTGTTTGGTCGTAACAAAAAAAACACCTTCTAAACCTCTCCCCCCCCCCACCTATTAGTACATTCAACAGTACACATAACTAACAAACTACTTGATCTAAGGGGATGAGTTGAGGATGGTAGTTTCGGTGCACATGAATTGCGGGGCAATTAATACGGGTGAACACGAATTGCGGAACCACTCATTCGAGGTTTGTAATACCCTTTGCACGAACTGCGGAATAAAAATTAAATTCATGATGACTTTGTTCAAAGGGAAAAATGGAAGTTAGGTTAGGTTAGGTAAGTTTAGGTTAGGGGTAAGGAGTTGAATTGGGACTACAGGTTCCAAAATTCATGTGCACCCGGTAGTTTATAGGATGTGCACATTAATTAGCGTGCAAAGGGGATCCTCAATCATATCTTACGCGAGGGAAACTACCCCCAATTAGATTCTAATTTCGACTTCTTAATCAGAGCAAATCTATTTTTTTTGCGAGCATCATACCTTAGATCTCATTTTCATCGCTGAGGTTTTATTAGAAAAATACATAACAATTAAAAAGGCTCATAAATGTCAGATTTTTTTTATCATTGTGTCTTAATACCTGTTCAGGTTATATGCACACATGATAATTACTTTAATAGGGTAGGGATGAGGAAGGAAGCATTTTAGAGACAATATATTCTCATTTGCGAATAAGGAGAGTGGGTAACCATTTAGAAAAAACGCACCTCAACAGACCCAACCAGGATTTGAATTCCAATTCCTCCATCATCAGAAGGACAGTATCACTAGAGTGATGCCTGCGACTGAAGAGAGTGCTCTTATTATTAATATTTATCAATTATAACCAAGCTTGAATAACCGTGGTGCACATCGATCTCTCTGTACATTTTTACTATACACTAATATTTAGTCATGGTTCTGTATTGTTCACAAATATAATATATCGAAGTCGCATACTTGTGTATTTTGAAAATTATTTTGCAAAGTGGGCTTACATCTAAACTTGATGCACCTAAGCAGTCTAAGCGCTATCTGATAACACACTTAATATCCAATGTACGAAATAGAAAGAGATGGAATAAGTTAGCAGTTATCACTGAGAGGTATATAGTTTACCTGCTGATAATAATGTATTTCTTATATTAACGAGTATTCACTCGCTATACTAATGGCACCTGAACAGTCTTCATTTGCATTTCAATGTTATATTTTTCTTGTTTCCTATTATAGCTTCCATGGATATTTTCAACCTATATCCTGGCACGAAGATTCCTACAGTCCATTTTCGGGTATAAACCAAATAGTCTAAGCTATAGACTATCTAAAAAATGTGTTTACTCATAAAAACTGCTTGAAGATTAGAAAAAAAGTGTGATTATATAACACTATCTTTAGAATGATTTTTAATAATTCTGTTTTTTGTTTCAATGGTTTGTCTTTAAAACTCGCCCAATAAAACGTAAATACAATAATATGGGAAATCTTATCTTGACTTGCCGTGATATTACATTTAGGTAACGTCCTTAAGGTGGTAATTTAGGGGATGCGAGATAAGCCAAGTGTTTCTGCAGTATTTAGCAAATAAAAATGGCCCAAATAAATCAAATATTTCTTCAGTAGAAATATAGATATTAATATTTTTCACTTCGTGTCTTCAACAGTTCTTGAATAGGTCTATCTATCATGATTCTTGAGCATACTGGTGCTGGATTTAAAAAAAATTAAATGAAAAGAAAAAGTTGTCTTTAAATTCCAAGACAACTTGACAGATATTAAAGAACTTATTATATCGCCATGTGAAGAAAACTATATATTTCTACTGTAGGAACATTTTATTTATTTTGAGCAGAAAAAACTTGTTTTTATATAAGAACTGCAAAAAAAACTTTTCTTTTCTCGCGTCGCGCGAGTCGTGTTTAGCTCGAATGCTGAGGACGGGGAGATCGAAGTTCGAATTTCGGTCGGGTGAACTGAGTTTTTTTTCCTAAATGGTTTTCCACTCTCCCTCCACGCAAATGCGCGTTCCCTTCCTCTAATTCAACCTTCCCAAATCCTAATCCATTAGCGTAATTAGTACTTAAAGCGTATAACCCGAATGGGTAGTAAGACGCGGTGCTAAATAATAATAATAATAATAATAATAATTTTCTCGCGTCCCATACACTTCCACATTAAGTATATATATATATAAAAGACAACTTGAGTAATAATTATGCTCTTTAGTCACTTATTTGCGTAAACGGCAATAAAACAAGGCTATAGGCTATATGGTATATTTACGCTTCTGATCGCAGCCCCTTTAAAGACGAGCTTATTCTTGAAACTTTTTCATTGTTTTTTGTGTCTCCTGTCCACACCACAGTTTAAGCGGGTCCCACATGTTACGATACACCTGTATACTATATATATATATATATATATGGCTCTTGATTCATCCTTTGTGTGTGTGTGTGTGTGTGTGTGTGTGTGTGTATAAACAAAGCCTGTAGAGTTAAGGTGGTTTCACTTACCTGTGATCAATCTTCGTTATTGTCTCATAGAACAATCGTATAAGGTAAACCCACATGACCTGTGATGCTAGGGAGTTACCTTGGAGTAAGAAATAAACTAAGTAATAATTATTCTCTGGTACTTTCCCTCTGTGTGTTTACCAGGTATTTGAGACGCGTCACATAAAGGAAGGTCTCTCTTCCTTGATCTGGCGGAGAGAGGGAGTATATTTAGAATTTTGTCTGGTAGTCATGACGTCACGTAGAGTATGGATTTGCCAATATACAGGAAAATATCATTATTAAGAAATATTAAGCATGTATTTTCTATAAACAATGTAAAATGAATACCAATGCAATAATAAACTTAAGCACAAAATACTTTACCTAAACATACAAATTTACCATCCCCCAAGCTACATTAATTACCATCTGATATTGCACAGATATAATTAGCCCAGGTAAGATAGCGGAAAAAAATTAATTTCTTAAAATAAATTAACCATACACTTTCTCAATATGATAACTAGGAGAAAATTCGTAGAAATTGAATGTATATACTTTATACTAAATCGGCTTGTAGCTTTTACTTTAAAAAAATGCGTAAAAGTGCCTAAAACTGGTATTTTCACTTTTAAGGTGTGAATATTTATTTTTTGTTGCGAAAAACAAAAAATAGTCCATGATAGCGCATAAAAAGGAAGAACGGATGTTCCATACACATAATGTATAGCAGTAGTCTATTAGGGAAGGCCTTATTTCATATCAGATCTCTACTTTAGAGCAGTGGTCTATTCGGGAAGGCCTTATTTCTTACCAGAACCCTACTATATAGCAGTGTTTTGGAAGAATAAAAGGCCTCCCAACACCACTCATCCACCCTCCAAGCTCCCCTCCCCATTGTTTCTATCAGAACACTGGTTACGTACGCCCCCAGATGGAAGTATTTGGGTCGTAGCTCGTGTGTTGACGGAAACGGCCCTGTCCTTGGAGGGATGGAAGTGTTTCCACACACATGAACAATAGTCGCGTGCCTCCCCCGAGGCAGGCGTTTCCAACAATAATAGTACTGTCCCTTTGTGGATTGACGATGGAGGGGGAAGTTTAGCAACACCCATTCGCCTTGAGTTGCGCATGAGACCCGTCCCTGACTGATTCCCGTCGTCGATGTGACCGTTTTAAGATAACTCGTTAATCGACAATGCTGTTTGTGGCTATTGCCGCGTCGGTTGATAGTAACAGTCAAAGACGTTGCGACACGCTGCAATTTTACGTGCGAAGCGTGCCTGTGAACATTACCAACTGCGACACGGTCGACAGCGATTAAATTTGATGAAGAGTGGGAAACACCAAAGGCGATAAGTGCCATAATTTACAACTACGTACCAAGTTGAATGTTCACCTAAAAGAGTTACAGTAGCCCCGTGGCTTCTTTGGTGCTGACTGACAGCTGACAGTCAACATTTAGTTATATACCTAAATTTTGACCGTCAGAAATGACAGCTGCTAAACCCATGTTTTTGTAGATCATATGGTTCGGCGTAGGGAGACATAATTTGTTCTGGTAACTGTTCAAAGCCGTCAGCTGTCAGTCAGTAGCAAAGAAGCCATGGGGCTACTGTAAGTACAGTAATGTATCTTAAGGAGAAATGTAAGGGACGAGAGAAAAATAAGGTGTTTTTGCAGTTTTATGTAAAAAAAAAAAATTAAGCGAAAAAAAAATTTTTTAGGCCAAAATAAATAAAATATTGCTTCGGTACAAACATAGAATTTAATTTTCTTCGCATGGTGACCTCAAAATTTCTTGAATATCTGTCAAAGTTGTTCTGGAATTTAACGACAACTTTTTCTCTTCATTTGAAAAGATTGATCTTGGCAGATATTCAGGAAATTTTGATATCAACATTTTGTGAAGAAAATTAAATTATGTGTTTGTACTGGAGCAATAGTGTATTTATTTTGACCAAAACAATTTTTTTTGCCATAAAAACTACAAAAACATTGAACTTTTCTTGCGTCCCCTGTCATTCCACCTTAAGGGTTTGAAATACTGATATATAACGTTGCTGATAACATCTAAGTACTAGCTAAGCTAATGTGTTAAAGATTAGAAAGGTTATATTTATGGGATATATATCCACATTTGCGTGGAGGGAGAGTGAAAAACCATTTCGGAAAAATCAACCTCAGTTCAACTGATCTAGTTTAGAACCCTTATCTTCCTGTCAGTGGGATTCTAGTATATCGTATTCTGTATCATATAAATAAACCGCATTCCCTGCGTGACGCAAAATAATAATAATAATAATAATAGGGTGCCGAAATACCGACAAAAAATACGAAACAAATTTTTTTTAATGTGATTACCCTCCCCCGCCACCCTCCCCCTTAATCAATGTGTGAACAAAAGTTTTCCCTTCTTCCCTCCCCTTTATCATAATATTTTCGAAAGTTTTTAATTAAGTATCAAAATTTATTCGCTGACAAAGTGACCCTAAATGTAATTAAAAAACAAAACCATATCAATCCGCATAGAATCTTATCACTCCGCATAGAATTGTAAAGCTCCGTATTGGCTTGTATCATTCCGCATCGGGTCGTATCGCTCCGCAATGGATCAGAAAAAAATTTTTATCTGAGTATTTCCACATTTGTATACAAAATTATATATATACTATCGGACATGATCCGATACGGACAAGTGTGCACCGACATTTGGACCATGGTACTATCATTACTGATTCAGAAAATATTCATCGAATTAAGGTTAAAATATAATTATTCTGTGTTTTAGAACAAACAAGATAAGGAGAGTAGGCCTACATTTGTATTTATATAAAAAAAAACACTACCTGGCATTTTTATGAAGTGGGGACGAGAAATCACACATCGTGTTTTAAAACAAGAACTCCATGATTTTTGCAGTTACTCAGGAACGAACCCCGGCATCTCTTGTACTCATGGTCAGTTCCGTTTCCCCGCCAGAAGTTTCATCGTGACTACTGGTCAACGCTCCCGGCCGCGTATCTGACACGAGCCAATTCAGGGTCGGTGCAAGTGAGTCAGTGAGTCAGTGAGTGAGTGAGTGAGCCGGAGGTAAAGGTTAGCAACACTCTACTCTCCGATATGAGTCAGGCCGGAGAAATCCACCTTCAACCAAACTTCCCTGGTTACCATGACGATACCAAGAACTCCGCACCTCACACGAACTCCAGGTGATTACTAACCATCACACTTCCACCCGACAACTATTAAGGGCACCGCCTACTTGAAGGGAAATACCTTTCAAAGTGCTTTTTTTATTTATTTTTTGTGGGAGATGGCATTTCAGAGAAACAAGGAAATTGTAGGTCATGGGAATGAAGTTAATGGGGGACATGTTAGTTGTCACGAGAAAAAATAGAATTAAGAATTAAGTTATCCGAAAAATAGTGGGGAATAAAGGGAGTACATGAGATAGTAGAAGCAAGGGAGATATGGTATGGCCAAGTAAGGAGGATGGAAAAGAAAATAATACCAAATAAAATGATGGAGATGAAGTGTGTTGAAAAAATAACACAAGGAAGTCCAAGAAAGAGATGGAAGAACATGATAAAATCAAGTGCGTGAGTGAGAGTAGAAGAATGGAAGTAAATAAAATAGGAAGATTTGTGGAAGGGGAATATGGGGGAATATTACTAAAATGACCCAGTCACAGGCTGGAAACCATTAATTATGATGAGTTTGGAAGCCTTGAAACCATTTAAACAAATTCTCAATTATCTTACACGGCTCTGTTGTGATCCTATTATCAAATGACTTTATAATTTTGAGGAAGGCCAGAAACATGTTTTTGACCATTTACTTTGATATTTTCATGATTTTATTTTTAATGACAAAACTTAGTATATAATATGTTTGAATCTATTGAGACGTGTTGATACTTTTCGCTTTCATTTTAGTTCTAAATAATTTTTTTTTAGACAAATCACTCCTTTAAAATAACGTGGGATTGATTACCTTACATTTGTAACGCGTCTAACTGCTCCGGTAGGCAGCCTCCTTAATTAAACCTTAACAGTTGGCTAGTGCGATGGCCTGAGAGAACGCCTGGACGTCTCAAAGTTCCAGCCATACAAGAATGTAATATTTACCTATGAGGTTGTTCTGTTATCCTGGTAGTAGAGATGCTCGCCCCCTCTGGGGCTCTAGCTGATCTGGAGACTATTAGATCTAGAAACGGTTAGACAACCAGTGGGGCAGGGTACCGGGGTGGATCAACTATAGTATGATTTTGGTAGGAAGAACAGTAGAAGTTAGTTACTAAAGTTACCAAAACAATTTTAATATATTCATTCATCAAGTTATGTTATCTGCAGCTGTTACTTTTTATAGATATTACCAATACCTATAAAATAACACTAATAATACGGTAAAGTGTTATCAATGTTGACCACAATAAAATATGATTGAATTTTCTCTTTTGTTCTTCCAACGAAAATCAAGGTATAGTAGGATAGGTATGTAAGATATAGGAAATATTAGGACAGCTAGGCTAGGTGCTATCATCCATGCCATATTGTTATTATTTAAAAAAATATTAGCAAATGTAGGCGAAATATTGTAGGTACTAGAAGGTCCTGAGTTACAGTCTAGGTCTCAGGATGGATAAGGCAGGAAAAATAAATAAAATATCCTGATAGTACGATTCAAAAGGTTGGGTTAAGTTGGTTTTTACTTTATCATATAGGTAAAATATTGTAATCACGAAAAATGTTTTCCTTGACATGACGATGGATCCTTGACGATTTATGTGACTACCAAACTCAAAAATGTTTGTTATACAATTCTGTCTGTCTCCCTGTATGTATGTTCCTGGAGCAACAGTCAAAATGGATTTGGTTCAAACTTTATATTTGGATGTGGCATGGTCATACCTTGAAGCCAAATTATCATTTTAATAATAAATATAGGTCTAGGGTGGTCCAAGCGTAAGGTGTCACACTTCTGCACTAGGGGTCCGGGGTTCAATCCTCGGTCCCGATACAGATTATCTGATTACCAAACCCTTCCTTCACCTCTGACAAGACGTGAACGTGTGGAATGCCAGGCCTCCACCGTGGTTCGGATCCCACGTTAAAATGTAGGTCCTCCATTTCATCTCACAATCACCCTACTATTACACATTAGCGTAAGTGCGTATAGCCCGAACGGGTAGTATGACGTGGTGATAATAATAATAATAATAATAATAATAATAATAATAATAATAATAATAATAATAATAAATATAGATGTAAGTATAGCTTACTGATGACCGATTTTTGAAAATTCTAAATTGTTAGATAGTGTTTCCAAACATTTGGTTCAAAATAAATATCTGGCACTGGTTATACTTGATAAGCATGAACACGTGTCTGTTTTTTTCTAAAAAATAATAATTTAAGGATCATTTAAAATCCTATCAAAATAAATGGTATGAAACAATCGCGTAAACTTTCTCATATTGTGTATTATAGTTTCGAAGATAATTTCCAAAAATAGGTTTTTAGTGAAATAGCCCTGAGTGTGTTTTCCTCATAAAATCAAACTCATCATATTGCTAATATTAATAATCACTATATATATATATATATATATATATATTTTAAACCAACATTTTCAAATATATTTAACAAAATTTAAATTTGCAAAAATAGATTATTTGTAAACCACATAAATTTGTTTGTTAATTGTAAAAATAGAAACAAATTCATTTTAATCATAAAAACTATTCCCATTTTTAATTCAATTTTTAAAGCTAATATCCAAAAAAATTCAAACTTTATTTATATTTTCGCAAGTAAACTATCCTTAAATTAATTTATTTCAGGTAAATAAAGATACATTAGTGTTTATAATGGTGGAAAAAAAACCGATACCTATTTTGAACCAAATCGTCAAAACCACATTTTTAAATATTCAAATTTAAAAAAAAATCTTCAGTAAACGACCTGAAACCGAATCCTCCCCCAAAAATCAAGTATACAGCTTTATACGGCATGTTCCTGTCAAACAATCCTCATATACACATTTTAAATAAAATCGTATTGGCTGTTTGTAAAATATTTCAAGATTTTGAAAAATCAGTAATCAATGATTTTTTACTACAAAAACCAGTATGCACTGTTATTTGCCATGTCAAACTCTCCCAAGATACCCATTTGTAACCAAATCGTTAGAAACATTTGTAAAATATGTCAAACTATTGAAAAAATCCGTCAGTAGTGAATAAATGATTTTTACTCTTAAAACAATAATTACATAGTTATTTTTCATATCACACATGTTCCAGATATACATTTTGAACAAAATCATTAGAGCTATTTCATAAATATCTAGAATTTTCAAAAATTCCCCATAGTAAACTACCCTTTAATGACTTTTTCCCCAAAAGCAAATTACACAGTACTATTTGTCATGTCATTAAAATCGTAGATATGCATTTTAAACTAAATCGTTAGAGCCATTTTCGAAAAATTTGGGAGTAAAAAAATTACTCATCAGTAAACAACTCTTAGTTGAATGTTTTGTGGTATAGCCCTATGAAATCTAAATATCAAGTTTGAACAAAATCCATCAAACAGCTTTGAATCCGTGTCCAGGGACATGACATGAGGACAGACCAAATTATAAAATCAAATTTTTTGAGTTCGTATTCACATAAAACTTAGAGATTTGACATAATCCTGATATCTTTTTTTTTTCACAGCCACATTACTTCTTTTTGATATGAGAAAATTAAATATAGTTAGCAGTTTTGTTCAAAATAAGTGCAGTACTTGAATAATGTTTTATAAGATTAACAAAATAATGTTTGTTTTTCTGAAGAAAACTTATTTAAAGGTAGTTTAATGATAAAAGATTTACAAACCATGAAAGACTTTATGAGAAAGAATGTAGAAACATATAGTAACATTTATGTTGGTTATTCTTTAGGACAATTAACACGTCTAGGTTAATAAGTACGTACTTATGGATTTATAAATATAGTGGCCAGTGAACCATTCGTCTCCAGTTTTTTAAATCTTCGATTTGAGTCTCAATCTGGAATTCTTCTACCACTAGCTGTGGAAACCTTCAGTAAATCTATACCTTAATTTCATTAAAAATTAACATTTGAAACACCTTTTAGAAAATACAGTGATAACATTTTACTTTATTATTATTATTGTTTTGATAATATCCATAATTTTTTTATTTTAATCGAGGTATTTAACGTGAACGTTCTGAATTGACGGATTATATCAGTGCAAGACTAATAACTAACTTAAATCTAGAACAGACACAACCCCCAGCTGCCCCCTCCCCAGCCCGCCACCCACGGCAATCAATTCATCACTGTGAAAAGGGAAATCCACATTCCACCAATGATAAAATATTTTGACCATGTCGGGAATCGTGTCCGGTATCCTTAGCTTAGTAGACAGACACACTACCGACTGGGAAGTTGTCTGATAAGAACATATATCAAAAATGACAGCTGCAGTGCATATTAAATGACCTGACGTATGAATAAATATTATTATTATTATTAGCACCGCGTATTACTACCCGTTCGGGCTATACGCACTTAACGCTAATGTGTAATGGTAGAGTGATTATGAGATGAAATGGAGGACCTACAGTTTAACGTGGAATCCGAACCACGGTGGAGGCCTGGCATTCCCCACATTCACAAGATGTCTTGTCAGAGGTGAAGGAAGGGTTTGGTAATCAGATAAATCTGTGCCGGGACCGAGGATTGAACCCCGGCCGCCAGCACAGAAGTCTGACACCATACCCCTAGACCGCCAGGTCACCATATGAATAAATAAATGTAAAAGTAGATCTAGGGACTTTTTCTAGGTAGGTATGTCCATTTGTAAGAGAATTGGGATGTATCCTAGGTGTATTATTGTTTAATCCATTTCTTGGCCTTGTCAGAATTTGGAGAGAGCATTGCTCAATTGGTAAAAGTGGGTGTTTTATTAAATACAAGGGGGAAGTACCGAGCCTACGTGTGTTAGACGTGGGACCACCTGGCGACGTGACGAGATTGGAATTAAAACCAACTCTTTCGTTCGGGGAAATACCGATCCCCGTTCACTTCTAACAGCTTTCTTTCTCTCTCTCTTTCGCTCTCTATTTTTATCAACCTGTTACACCGGTGCTATTCACATTTGTTCACATAGAAACTAGAACAGTGTGGATATATAAATTGATTAAATCAAATAATTAATCTATCAGACCTTATTTATTTTTTTATTTGGGGTAGTTAACGTGCACTTTCTAAGCTGACTGATTATATAAGCACACGAGAATTTCTATGAGCGAGAGCGAAAGGGCCTACCAATTTTGCCGAGAAAGGTATCGTCACATAGCCTCCAGGGTTCTTTTACATACCATAATCAACATGGGAACGATGGACGTATTTCCCCTCCGAAGGAAGTTGTGCTACGGACTTTTATCGCTCAATGAAAATCTGTCAACCTCAGCCGAGTTTGAGCCTACGAATAACGAGTCTTGAGACGAGCCCTTTACCCCAAGACAACATAAGTCAATCCCACTTTATTAATCGTTTGATAAAACTTAAGCTACTTATTTCAAATAATTGAAAAATGATACCTGGACATGGGAAAGAATAGTTACTAATGACCCTAAGCATGAGATGAACGCTGGATAGATGATTGGTAGAGCATTGTCTAACTAAATCAAAGGTCCTGGATTCGATTCCCATGACCAAATGCAGTTTTTCACCTATTAGTAATATTATTAAGTAGATGGCTGTATCCGTAGCATAAGATAATTTTCATCACTAAACTACTTAATATGTTTATTATCTGAAGAAGTAGTTTTCTTTTCGGGGTGATATAAAATCACTGTTTAACTGTCTATTATCAATCCGTAGGCCCCTCGAACTTTACAGTCACTACGAACGAGGATAAATTGTGAATCCCTTTCCTAATGGTACAATCCTTACCACAGAGAGTGGCCTGTGTTTCAGTCCAATTCCCACTGTGAATGGTGACCAGCATTGTACAGTGCAATAGGCTGATGTCACTGAATAGAAATAATTGCAAAAGGATATCGATGAAGCACCATGTTCCATTGAGCAGCTAAAAATCATGTTTGAATGAAATCTATTAAACCATTTTGGCTCTAACCCTAGCTACAGACAGACAGACATACAGATGGTTAGTTCACTGACATAGATAAAGGGACAAAAGTAATTGTAGGTCCCACTTCATTTTTAGTTTTAGGACAAATAAAACGTCAAAATACATCATAGTCTCGAGGTCGAAATGTTCACGAATAGAATTCTTTCTGTCTCTGAGGATGTAAAGCTCTTTCTATTAATACTCTTTTTTATTTAATAATTTAAATGCCAGACAAGGTGATCAATTTATTATTCTTATTAATAAAGACATATTGATAGTATTGACCATAGTAAATATCACATAAATTTAGATATAAACAATATATATTATTAATCAATTCTCTTCCTAATTACCCGCCTCGGTGGCGTAGTTGGCTAACGCGCTTGTCGTGTTGAGCTCTACTGCTGAGGACGGGGAGATCGAGGTCCGAATCTCGGTCGGGTGAACTGGGGGTGGTTTTTCCTCAATGGTTTTCCACTCTCCTTCCACGCAAATGCGGGTTTACTTCCTCTAATTCAACCTTCCCAAATCCTAATCCATTAGAGTAATTAGTACTTAAAGCGTATAACCCGAACGGGTAGTAAGAACGCGGTGCTAAATATTATTATATTAAATCTTCCTAATTGCTATACATATATTCTTGGCTCATTTACAAGTGGTTTTAGCGATGACGTTAGTCTGTGTCTCAGTCTAGAGCCTAAATTATTTTACCGATTGGGATAAAACTTGGTATTTAGGGTTCTCGTATGGATTTAAAATTAAAGGTAATTTACTGAAGGGAAACAAGAGAACAAATAATTTTTTGTAAATACTCTCTAAAGATTTTGATTACATTTTGTAACCAGGCATTGTTTGAAACTCCAAAAAGGCAACTCTCATTTGCCCATGAAAATGACTTTTAAGAGTACTTTACACAAGTTAAAATTCCCAATTTTGATAATTACTTCGCAAATATTTGAAATACGAACTAACTTATCATTGTAAAGTCGTAGTACTATTCACAATTAAAATCTTTTATTTGGAATATATTTTTATAAAACTGATACTTTCTTAACTTATGGCTGCGGTTACATTGGGTAAGAATTCGTAATAAAACGGATTCTTAAGAAATCTCATGAAGTCAGAATAAGTTAACAACTCAATAAATTTGTATATGTGTGGTTATATTTATTGCAATGTATTATTAAGAATTAGATAGCCTAAGCTATTATTTATTCTTTTAGTGAGGATTACTCCATCTAGATATCATATTCTGAAAATTGAAAAATAACATCTGGGCCGGGTTCTATTCCCGTGTACAGGTGTCATTTTTCAATTTTCAGAATATTCTTACGAGTTCGCATGAATTCTTACGATTTTCCTATGCGAACAAAATAATATTTTTTTTTAGCATCAAATTTCGTGAGAAAATAGAAGTGCTTGGTGTCAAAATAGAATGTGAGGTGCTAATATCATTGGTAGTGGATAGGAAATCATTATGGAATTAAAAATTTAAGCAATACCATAGTAAGAAGCCAAACAAGAAATTATAGAAGTGGCGCAGGACGTGAAATCAACAGGTAAATAACGTTATATAATATATTTTAATCGTTTATTTGAGAAGGGAACTAGGACAAAAAATAATATTTTGTGTGTTTCTTGGATCTGATAAATTTCTAACAGTGACATATATGTAAATCAACAAAATTAACAACTTAAAATTGTTTATTGAAACATGTAAAAATAAAAAACTTTTTTTTGCTCTCCTGAAAAGCATGATTTATTTACTATAGCTTACGATTAAAATTTTGTACAAACTTATTTCTAATTTTTTATTATTAGTATTAGCACCACGTCTTACTACCCGTTCGGGTTATACTCACTATTTATAATCTCATAGGGTGTTTTAGTAGCCCTGTTGAAACATCTTTGTCCTTTGCTTTTGTTTTGAAAGTGGTATAGACTTACATTGTTTTCAAAAGCATCTGGTGTGCCTTGTAAATGTTATGAAGTAAGCATATTGATTTTACAATTAAATCGACTTTTTCCAGGACAATTTTCTATGTTCATTTTGAGAACTCACCATTTTGAGGTAATAATACCAAAAGCGCATTCAACAAGGCGTCTTGCTCGGGAAAGAAATGGTCTCATCGAATATGTTTTTAAAGAATATGTTGCATCTCCTACTAGCACATGTGGAACCATTATGTCTGTATTTGGTAAGATCCTTGAGTATTTATGGAGTAGTGGTTCAACAGCTTTTAAAATATAATCGAATATGGATTGTTTCGTTCGAGTTGATTAAAAAAAAATTCTGGTCATCATTCCTGAGTTCTTCAAACGATCTGGTGAATCCCCCGTTCTCTTTCCTTGATGAAAAATAGCTGTTCACCCATTCACGTTTCTTGTCCAACAAGAGAACCTTTAACGTACGAGGTGACCTGGTGGCCCAGGGGTAAGGCGTCAAACTTCTGTGCTGGGGTCCGGGGTTCAATCCTCTGTCCCGGCACAGATGTATCTGATTGCCAAACCCCTTCCTTCACCTCTGACATGACGTGTATTAATCACAACTTGCGAATGTGTGGTATGCCAAACCTACACCGTGGTTCGGATCCCAGGTTAAACTGTAGGTCCTCCATTTCATCTCACAATCACCCTACCATTACACATTAGCGTAAGTAGCGTATAACCCGAACGGGTAGTAAGACGCGGTGCTAATAATAATAATTTAACGTAGGACTTTCCAAAAAGTGAAATTCAGACAACAGTTCCATTGAACTTGGTTGGAACAACAGATGTTCTGAAGATTCTGTAAGTACCCTTGCCACCGTTTTTGCATCCAATGTAATCGCTCTGTCTTACGAAAATGTTCTGACCTGTTCGTATGAATATGTAAGAAATGTTTTTCGTAAGAATTATTATCCAATGTAACCGCCGACTAAGCAAATACATATATATTTTTATGGAGCTCTTTACAATAATTAAAATCAATCAATAATATTTGGTGGAGTGTTTATGCAAAAATGTTTATTATTTCTTTTAACTTACGTGATGAGATTTTTTTCCCTAAATGTCTCTATTTTCAGATAAAAGAGAGAGAAAGACTGTGTGGTGTACCAGACCATTTATTTTTTATCATCACGTCTTACCACCTGTAGAGGTTATAAAGTTCATTCACGGTAGTTTACCTCTGAAAGGCCTTTTTCCCTACCAGAAATCTATTATATAGTAGGATATTGGTAGGAACAAAGACCTTTCAGAGGTAAACTCCTACCGTGAATGAAGTATACACATATATGACAATTGCTCTAGTGTGGTAGGGATGAGAAAGGAAGCATTTTAGACTTAATATACACTCATTTACCTGGAATGAAAGTGGGAAACCTTTTTGCCTAATACGGATGTGTTTACTATATTTTTGTTATATGAGTACATGGACAAGCTAAGTTATATTATTCGTCGTATCATTCAAATCAACAACATCCGAATATTCAGTTTACTATAGAAATTGAGCGTCCACTGCATGCAAATAGTGATCGAACTAGGATCAATAAAGTCAGAGTCAAGTACGCTAGTGCACACGTACAGTCCAAATTTTATATGAAAGGCTTACAGGTAGACACGTTACTTGATACGTCAAGTCATTATGTTCACTTTTGAAAGATATTCTAAATATTAAAAAAATTCATAATCTAGTTTAAAAAGTTTGTATTTTATAAAAAAAAACCTTTCCATAATTATTGAACTGTTTCTCTGAAGTTTTACCATGATTATTCGTCATCCCATGAAACCTGACGGTATTGTGGACTTTACTAAGCGACTAGTATTCATAAAACAAGCTTTGACCATTATTTTATTTTTCTCGTTTGCACTCTCCTACTCATCTATATTTTATTGGAATAGATTGTACAGAGACCAACTCACGTCCACAACAATAGAATAATAGAGGTCTCCCCCTCCCCTGTCAAACCCCCTTCCTCCCCCAACCCTCACACACACACATACACACACACACACGTATCAACCATAACAGGCACACCCGGTGCAATTAGACGAGGTCAGTGTACACATCACGGTTCATTTCAGGTTGGTTAACAAACGATATATCACCTTCGCATTTCCATTACTATTCAACACGGCAGTAAGTTGCAGAGAAATATTCGATAGTTCAGATAGGATATAGTGCTATCTGAACTACTCTTAAAACAATACTTCAAATCAAGTATCCAAGAGACACCTTGTGACTCTTTTAATAAATAAATATGTATTAATCACAACTTGTGAATGTGGGGGATGCCAGGCCTCCACCGTGGTTCGGATTCCACGTTAAACTGTAGGTCTTCCATTTCATCTCACAATCACCCTACCATTACAACTACCATTACACATTAGCGTAAGTGCGTATAACCCGAACGGGTAGTAAGACGCGGTGCTAATAATAATAATAACAAATATAAGACACCCGCTTCGGTGGCTGCACGGTCTATTACGCTACTCTCGAAGTAGACTAGACTGTCGATGACAGGAAGATTGAAGTTCGAATCTGAGTTGGGTGTATTGAGAGGTTTTTTTCTTCCCCAAATGGTTTTTCACGCAAATGCGGGTACACTACCTATAAATATAACCTTTATAATTCCTAAAACCATTAGCGTAATTAGAACATAAGCGTATAAACAGCACGGCAATATAAAAAAAAGAGCGCGTTACTATGCGCCCACCGAAGTGCACTAAATGGATTGTTGGCTTAGCTATGTTTGCTAGTTTCATTCCCTGTATGTTTGTAATATCTTGTGTTATTTTGTTATTGTAGATAGTACAAGTCGATTGGCTGTGTTATGATTTATATCGAAAAAGAGGAAAGAAACCGGTTGAAGGGTAGAATGAGAAGGAAATGGTAAGTGGGATGGATCGAATACACCAGAAACTGGAGGCTTCAGTTTTCGAAAAGGTAAAATCGTGACTCTTTTGGGCGTTTATTGGAAATAAAATCACCAGCCACAAACATAATATAATGTATTCCAACATAATTTAAAGTCTGTTCAGCGTAGGAATGATTTTCTGAAAGGCCTTTTCCCTACCAGAAATATATTATATAGTAGGATATTGGTAGGAAAAAAGACCTTTCAGAGAGTAATTCCTACCGTGAATGGAGTAGACCTATATATAATCTAATGTAAGGTATTGGTTATTGTTAGTGATTGAAAATAACTCTATAGAATATATTTGACTGAGTTAAGCGAGATTATTTTTAACTTGATCATTTGTTATTTCATCTGTCTATCTATCCGGATTTTATTTTCTGAAAATTTAAAAATGACACCTGGACATGGGAATTGAACCCGGGACCTTTGGCTTAGTGCATAAATGCTCTAACCACTGAGCTATCCAGAAATAGTTTCGTTCCCAGCGTAATTCTTCACTCATATTTTAAGGCAGAGTCCATGATGGATGTGTGGAGATTGTCAGCTACAAATGTGTGATTTATTAAGATCACGAGCTATCGGACAACGCAGCCACCTTTGACTTGATAGTTGGCTTAATTCTGCCACTTCTAAAATTATTATAACTGTACGGGATTGCATATTTAAGAATCAAATAGCCGAAAGTATTATGCATTATTTTAGTGAGAATTTACTCCATCTAGATATCATATTCTGAAAATTGAAAAATTCCTGGATTCCTGGATGGTCCAATGGTCATAGCATTGGCGTACTAAGCTAAAGGTACCACGTTCCATTCCCGTGTACAGGTTTCATTTTTCAATTTTCAGAATATGATATCTATATGGAGTAAATCATCCCTAAAAGCATAAATAATAGCTCAGGCTATTTGATTCTTATCCGGATCTTGCTCCGCGATAACTGTCCAATGCGTTGAATAATTTTAACGAAATTGGTCAAAGGCAGTTCTTAATCTAGACTTAACAACATATGTACATGTTCTTTTTTATATCTAGTTATTAGTTTCAAGATGGCGTCCACTCAAAAGTATGTCTGCTTGTTTGCGTACCCCCAGATATAATTTATCTTTAATGTTGCACCCCCAAAGCTTTTGGTGCATAATTTAAGTTATATATTTCCTCTGTCATTGATCGAGATCATCTAAACGTAAATTATAGCTCTTGTGCTAATCATGATCATGCAACTGATTACTAAACGAGGCTTAGACAAAAGTTACAAAAATCAAAACTATTTTGCACATTGTTATTAGTCATTACGATTCAATTTGATTCGAGGGGCTGGGGTTAGATTCCGAAAACCTTATAAAAAAGAGGATTTACCCGTAAATTAGTTTTACTTCCTCTGGCCAAATACTTGGCGTAACAATTATTATTGTATTCCCTACGCTTCCCTCTCTTCGTTAACTACTTTACTAACTTCTTTGTGTTCTAAAGATTATCCGTAAATACGTTAAAGTGTAAATTGCAATTTGTGACCTTAAAAACAGAATATTCTCAAGTTGTTTGTGACATTTTTTTTATTGCATATTTAGTTCTAGCATCCCGTTTTTTTAAAGGGCATAATTTTGTTCGTTACTTCTGTTTTTGTTTTTTTAGAACCTTACGTACCTGTGTGGTATTCCCCCATCACAATCCACTTCGTGTCTCTGATCCCTTCTGTCCGTGAGGCCGACTAGGCCTACCAACCAGTCGAGCGAGGAAACTATCGAAGTCGGAAAACAAACAATTTCAATTAACGCCGCCAGAGTATCCGGGGATAGAACGCAATTCAAATAGAATATTTTCAATGACAAAGAAAAGAGACGAGACAATTAAGAGGGGATATTCGCATGATTAGTTAAGGAAAAACAAATGAAAAAATAAAACCTAATTGGTTATTCCATTCCAACATTCTTAAATGACGGTCATAATAGCATTATTTTGCAAACACCTCAATCAAAATAAAAATTAGCAATACTGAGAAATTACTAAGCATTTATCTATATTGGTATAATGTACAATTTTGAAGAAATTTAAAACTGTAAGGATTTATAATCAATTTGTCGATAATTAAGTTAAGTTAAAAGCAATATCACACTGTTTTACCGTCTCTGAATGAGTTCATGCACTCTACATTTAACCTTCCCTATCCCTAAAATATTAACGTAGCTAGCAGGCCAACATATGCGCATGCGCATACACATGTGTAGTAATACGCTGTGCTAAACAAAATGTAGGATACACAAAAACTACAAAGTCATCAAGACAAACATGACTATCACTGTTGTACTAGTATTTCTCACTAAAATTAGTGGAAAAACTACATAAATATAAAAGGTCGTTAATTGATCACTTCACCTAAAAGAGTGCAGTTTGTAGGCCTACCTCCAACCGAAGGGTATTCTTACAGACTATTATGTAAACGAGGCCTTTAGGCCCTCCTACACGTACAGGTTCACTGTACGATGACGCCTGTCCGGTCTGACCTGACAGATAAAACAACTGATCGTGTAGGGGGGAAATCTGTCGGCCTGTTCAGTTATTTTTCAGACCTGTTGAAAATCAAACATAGCTCGATATTTTCACCTGACAGGTCTGATTGTATATTGGCATACACAGGTAAGACCGTCAGTTCTTTGCTAACTCCGGAGCGTTACACGTGTATGTCAACTATTCAATTAATAATTCAATAATAAGTCTTAGTAGTCAGTAGTGTATAAAGTGTAATTGAATTTGTATTTTAATCAAGTATCATGCAGAATAATAATATAAGGTTTAACTACAATGTTTTAATCATTTTTTCAATAGAATTTAAAGTTTTTTTAAATAAAGTGTTTACCACGGTAATGGCAGCTCCAAAAGAGTACAGTAATAAATTAACAATTGTATTTTTTGGATATGTATGGAAATGGAACCTACTTTTGGAAGGTTAAAAGCCAATAATATTCTGATCGGGCACAGAAAACGGCAGCGTACGGCAGATTAGCCCAATTGCTGCTGAAGACTGTAGATCTGGGGGGGGAGGGGGGGGCGAATTGCGAGAGAGTGAAATAGAAATAATCTGCATAGCAATTTTAGGAAAGTATGAAAGAAAGTTAATGCAACAAAATCAGAGTAGCACTGAGCTATTATGACAGGTAAACCTGAATAGTGCCGGGACAGAAGACATGTCAGGTAAGACCGGACAGGCGTCACCTTACGGTGAACCTGCACGTGTAGGACAGTCATCAGCCTGTCAAGCTTGTATTCTTTGGCTCTTTCACAAAAATAAATGTATATCTTCTTCTTTTTTTCTGTGGTCCCGTCTGCGGTCCACCTGACACGCCACCACGGACCACAGTTTGAGAATAACTGTATTTTAATCATGTGACCACCGATGCGGGTAGGATAGATGCTCTGGTAACGTCTTTTGTTTCCTTTTTTAAATGTTCTAGAGTGTTTTTGATGCTTGGGTGGTCTGTGTTGTTTCCTGTTGGGAAAGTTTGTTTCTCATGGAAGTGTGGTATATATTTCCTCCGATGATCGTGCCGAATTGAGTCAGGAAACCCCTTTGTTTGGAAACACCAGTCACGTACGTTAGTGTGTGCACTGTTGCGAACTAATCAGTTCTTAAACATTAACACACCCTTTCCTCCTCCTACCAGGAGTCAGTTATCGTCATTTCAAAATATTCAACAACGTATTTCACGGGTAGCTGCTTCTTAAGTTTTCCCCGGCGGTCCCAATCCAAACCAGTTAGCTTAACCATCACCCACACCGGTGAGCACGCGGAATTAGGGGGTCAATATCGTCTGCTCTAGTTTCACATCGACTGGGTTCAAATCCCGGCTGGATGTACTGAGGTGGTATTTCCTAGACGGTTTCTCACACTCCCTCTACGCATGTGAGAGCTTTCTCAATTTGAAACTTCCTCATCCATATCACTTGAGTTGTTTTTTTTAGCACAGCGTCTTATTACCCGTTTGGGTTATACAATTATATACTAATTAGGTTAGTAAGTTTTAAAAAATGATATAAGTATATTTATAGGAAGTGTACCCGATTTTGTATGGAAAACCATTTTGGAAAAAAACACCCTCAGTAAATCAGACCAAGATTCGAACCTCGACCTCCCCATCATTGGCAGTCTATTCTACTGCAAAAGTAGAGTCTTAGACCATGCGGCCACCAAAGTGGGTCCATTTAGTTTAAATATGTAGCTAGCCCCGACGACTAGTAAGTAAAACGCATGTAAAAAAAAAGCTAAAAATATTTATCGAAATATGTATTTGTTTTACATCAAGTAGTTCAATCTTCGGTCCCGGTCCTAGCACAGATGTATATGATTGCCAAACCCTTCCTTCACCTCTGACAAGACGTGTATTAATCACAACTTGTGAATGTGTGGAATGCCAGGCTTCCACCGTGGTTCGGATCCCACGTTAAACGGTAGGTCCTCCATTTCATCTCACAATCACCTTACCATTACACATTAGCGTAAGTTCGTATAACCTGAACGGGTAGTAAGATGCGGTGCTAATAATAATAATAATAATAATAATAATAATAATAATAAATAATATCAAGTAACTTATTGTAAATAGTTGAATAACACATCCCCCGTAGACAGCCAACTTTTATTCTAGAATATTACAGTTTTAAAATCTGACCATGCTAATTATCAGATATTTAGGAGTATTTCCCAAAGTTCATTTTGTCTTAAATTCGCTTTCATCAGTGGACCACCTTTTGCGGTGCTCAGAGCTCCTGGTTACAAATCCAGAGGTCCTGGGTTCGATCCTTTGGGCTTACAGATTATTCTGTAAAGCAGTATGTCTTGGGTCAAACTCAGCAACGTGAGGACAAATGAGGAGCTACTTGAATAAACATGTAGAAACTAAGGTCTAGAAAATTGAGATTAATGGTAGGAGGGCTCGTTGTGCTGACCACATGACGACATCTATCCGGAAATGTTGACATTATCATCGCTAAAGGTGGGGGCCACTTGGTCTTTATATCTCGCTTGTGGGCTCACGCCATGAAGTGTTTTGGTTTTTCTATCATCAGTGTTTTTCTTTCACGTCATATAGATTAGTTTAAATGCGTCCTTCTGTTGTTGTTTATTTAATATTTTTATAATATAATCTGGATAACACTCTTTAATGGTCAACTTATACGTGATGTGATCCAAGAAATAGAAAACATATAACAATCCCTCAATATCGGTAAATATGCACGTTCTGAATTGTATCTTCAATATTTTGTTTTTATTAAATAAAGATACATATGCGCTTTTCGTTGTAAACATAAATTTAACTTATGATAATTGTCTTTATTTATAACATTAACAATGGTATTTAATAAAATGTATATTTTAAAATAATTCAGGTGGCTGTTGGCGAAATAGTTTTGAAATTATAAATGAAATGAAATAATTAATATCAGGATATTCTACCAGCTGTAGTTACATAGCCTGGTTTTAGATTTGTTTCTTGTATCCATTTTCCTATTTTATTTGTAAAGTGGTTGTGTTTTGAGTAAGATTTAACAAAGTCTTTATAAACAAAACGCCAAAACTAACACATTTAGCTTGAAATAATACGAGATTCTTTATGATATGACAGGCGACGACTCTTGTGCAACACCATCGAACGACAACAAGAAATAAAAGATCCGGAATCTCAGGGCTGGAACAATAACTTTAATAATAAACAGCTGAGTTTAGCTCCAAGAATTTAAATAACTTGCTACTACACAGGATATTATCATCTCTGAGGGAACTGAATGGCTACTATTGTGAAGGTGGCCTGGCAGTCTAGGGGTAAGGTGTCGGACTTCTGTGCTGGGGGTCCGGGGTTCAATCCTCAGTCCCGGCACAGGTTTATCTGATTGCCAAACCCTTCCTTCACCTCTGAAAAGACGCCAGACCAGGCCTCCACCGTGGTTCGGATTCCACGTTAAACTGTAGGTCCTCCATTTCATCTCACAATCACCCTACCATCACACATTAGCGTAGGTGCGTATAACCCGAACGGTTAGTAAGACGCGGTGCTAATAATAACAATAATAATAATACTATTGTGACCCGCCTCGGTGGCGTAGTTGGCTAACGCGCTTGTCGTGTTGAGCCAGACTGCTGAGGACGGGGAAATCGAGGTTCGAATCTCGGTCGGGTGAACTGGGTGTGGTTTTTCCTAAATGGTTTTCCACTCTCCCTTCACGCCAATGCGGGTTCACGTCCTCTAATTCAACCTTCCCAATTCTTAATCCATTTAGAGTAATTAGTACTTAAAGCGTATAACCCGAACGGGTAGTAAGACGCGGTGCTAAATATTATTATAATACTATTGTTAAGCAGCGTTGTCATTTTAATGTTTTCGTGTGGTCAATCTTCCCTTTTTTTGTTAAAATGAGACTTTTGCAACGTTGGCTTGTCGATGCTGCGAATAGCTCATCTTTACCCTCCACAAACCACCTTCCGACGTAACTGAAAACGAGATGATTTGGCAACAGTTAACGGAGAGAGCGATGATGAATCTTTTTTCCTCCTCAAGTTCTACTTTCGCCTCGGCGGTGATATTGGATGTAATGTAGCACGAACCCATTTTACAAATACTAAAATATTTAGACTCACATTAATTATTATTAGAGCCTCGGTCTCTCTCTCGTGACTCGTCGCTCAGCCAAAAGGAAGGGATGAATGGAGACATTCTAAACTGAAGTGACCACTCTGGTCCCTTTCGCCAACTAACGCGCGCCCATCACGCAGGCCAGTGTGATTCAAATAGCGGCGCGCGGGCCAAATGCAGCCCATACTCACAAAAAATGTCGCCATCACAGTATCCTGGAGGATAATTAAAGGGAAACCCTCTGTGACAGATGTGAGATAGCTGATTATTTGAATAAAAATATTTATTTAAAAATGTCATGATTTGCATTTTAATATTTATTTATTTAATTAATAAAAATATGTGTAAATATATTATTTATAATGCTTAGTTGTTTTGTGAAAACTTGTGTGCGTGAATATTTCTAAATACATCTTTATGAGATTAATTATCTTTTGTTTTTGGCAGCAAGATTTGAATGATTATACCAAACAAAAATTCAATTTTATCATAAAATTATTGAAAGTAATTGTTTATTAAGGGTTGTTTGTAGGTCTATATTAAGTTTATGAGACTACTACTACTACTATTATTATTATTATTAGCACCGCGTCTTACCACCCGTTCGGGTTGTACGCACTTATGGGACTACTAAATATATCTTCAGCACAAGATGCAGATGTATAATCAACCCTTGGGGTGAGAAACGTTGAACCACCCTGACGTAGGCAATGAATGTACCCTTACTCTTTGGTGCAAGAACTATCTATGGAGCTGCAAGCTTGTGCTATAACCTATCAAATTACTTGGATACAACATTAAGAAGCTTGTACTATGGAATTGGGGGTGAACTAACTCTTCTGTTCATTTTACTGCCCTTACTGTGTGTTTAGAGGTGGGAAGAAAAGAACTAAATAACAAAATATTGACCCTCTCTTATTTCTGTTGTTAAGGCTGCCACCTACCGTAGCACGGATACGCGTTGCAAACGTACAAAAAAAAAACCGTGTTATTTCATACGTAACTAGCTTAATATTTTAAAATTATAACTCACGCCAAACTAGAGGTAAAACAATCACCATGTCCTTATTTAATTAAAAACTTTACAGTTTAATATTCACAATTTAAAAAATCATAAAATGGTGAAATTAGCTCATTATTAACAATGTTTCACGCGAAGTGTCGTAGTTCTCAGATTAAAGTATTTTTAAACATCGATCTAAAAAATAATTATAAAAAATATTAAGATTATTTGGTTTGATATGGTGACAGTACGGAATTTTCGAAAATGTGGACCCCTCAGAATTTCAATTTTCAATGTGTCCCTTTTTTATCAAACGAGCTTGACACGCCCGCTTTAGTTTGAATTTTGACCTAGCAGGGATTCATACCAAGATTCTGGAGTCATAACCACGATTTATGAACTATTTTCTATAATACCCCATCGGCTATATCTCCCTCCCTCATACAACCCGCCCATTGTTGGGAGTATTGATTGCTCGCTAACGTATTATGTTCACGTCCAGTCAACATGTTCCGACAATAGTTGTTGTCGATGGCTGAGTCTTATCACAGGACTTGAGAACCAATTTATCACGGCGTTGTGAAACACAAATACTGACAGTCTTGTGCTGAGTGAGATGTTTGATGTGCTGAGGGTATGTTTGATATACTGGGGGATTGGATGTTTTATTTGACGAGTGGAATGTTAGATGTTCTGAGGGAATAATTTATGTAGTGAGTGGATCATTGATGTAGTTTTGGTATGTTTGATATACTGGCGGATTGGATGTTTTATTTGCCGAGTGGAATGTTAGATGTTCTGAGGGAATAATTGATGTAGTGAGTGGATCATTGATGTAGTTTTGGTATGTTTGATATACTGGCGGATTGGATGTTTTATTTGCCGAGTGGAATGTTAGATGTTCTGAGGGAATGTTTGATGTAGTGAGTGGATCAGTTTTTGTATGTTTGATATACTGGAGGATTGGATGTTTTATTTGCCGAGTGGAATGTTGGATGTTCTGAGAGAATGTTTGATGTAGTGAGTGGATCAGTTTTTGCATGTTTGATATACTGGAGGAATGGATGTTTTATTTGCCGAGTGGAATGTTAGATGTTAGGAGGGAATGTTTGATGTAGTGAGTGGATCAGTTTTGGTATGTTTGATATACTGGAGGACTAGATGTTTTATTTGCTGATTGGGAGGTTTGATGTAGAGAGGGGATATTTGATTTAATTATGGCATGTTTGATCAAATAGGGGGTTGGATATTTCATTTTCTTATTTGGATGTTTGATGTACTGAAGAAATGTTTATGTAGTGAGAGGATGTTTAATGTAGTTTTGGTGTGTTTAATATACTGGAGGGTTGGATGTCTTATTTGCTTTGTGGAATGTTTGATGTACTGAGGAGATGTTTGATGCACCAATGGGATGTTTAATGTATTTATGAAATTATGGATGTACTGAGGAGATGTTTGATGCACCGATGGGATGTTTAATGTATTTATGAAATTATGGATGTACTGAGGAGATGTTTGATGCACCGATGGGATGTTTAATGTAGTTATTGAAATTATTGATATACTGTTGGATGTTTGTTGTGATTATGAAATGTTTGACATACTGGGGATAATTTTTAATGTAGTTATAAAAAATTTAATCTAATAGGGGGATATTTTATGTATTGAGAGGAATGTTTGAAATATTGGGGTTATGTTTGATATATCTCTAAAAATGTTGATATAATAGGGGAGATGTTTGTTGTAGTGAGGGAATGTTTGATGTGCTTACTGAATACTTGATTCACTTAAAGCATGATTGATGTAGTAAGGGGATGTTTCATCTTTTGTTATATATTTGATATGCTGAGACTTGATTTCGATGTTTAATCTCCTGAGGGTGGTTTTGGTTTTACTAAGAGAGGTATGATTGATGTTTCGAGGAGATATTTAATGTGTTGAGTGAAGATGTGTGATGTGCTGAACGGGATATTAGAGGGATTGAGGGGAATATTTAATGTATCAACGGTAGTTATTTCTTACTGAAAGCTGTATAGTTTTATAATTATAATATATTTTACTAATAAGTCTCCATTATTTTGACTTATTTAACTTGCCTTTTTTGAACCAACTGATTATATCAGCACGTAAATTAAATATAGAACATACACATAATCCAAACCGCTAGGCGTGAACTCATCACTGGGAGAGGGGAAGCAGCAATATCCCGGATGATTCCTGTGTCTGTCATGCCGGGACTAGAATCTGATACCTTAAGATCAGCAAGCAGGCACGCTACAAACTGTACTAACGTGTCGGATCTCAATAATATTAAAATTAAATGTATTTACATTATTATTTTATATTTTTTTGTGAATTTTTTCTAAGTATTATACGACCAGGATTTGTGTTAGACGAACACAAATACAGTACACTCTAACACTAAGATAAATTTTTTACATTAGTGCGTATTGCAAATAATATATACATCAAGGTTCTATTTGGAAGAAACGCAAATAGACTACTGCATGGTGTGAATACCATGGCCTTCTCTACTGATTACTCAGATAAGTATTTTACATTTGTGTGTATTACAAGTAATCTACACAGCTAGGATGTATATTAAAGGAACATACAGTAGCCCCATGGCTTCTTTGGTGCTGACTGACAGCTCACAACTGACTTCTGACAGTCAACATTTAGATATGTACCTAAATTTTGACTGTCAGAAGTGACAGCTGCTAAACACATGTTTTTGCAAGATCATATGGTTCGGCGTAGGGATACATAATTTGGTCTGGTAGCTTTTCAAAGCCATAAGCTGTCAGGTGTGAGCTGTCACTCAGCACCAAAGAAGTCATGGGGCTACTGTACATACTGTTCTTAAGACTAATATGTGTATTTTATACATATTTGTATTACAAGTAATCTATACAGCGAAGATATATCTTATAGGAACACATATAATATTCTAAACACTAGCTATATAAGAATCAAATAGCTGAGGCTATTACATAAATAATAGCTTTGGCTATTTGATTCTTAAATATGCAATCCCTTACAATTATAATAATTGTACAAGTGACAGCAATAAGACCAATAACCGAGTCAAAGGTGGCTATATTATCTGATAGCTCGTGATCTTAATAAAATCACACATTTGTAGCCCATGATTTCTGCACGTCCATCATAGACTCTGCCTTAAAATATGAGTGAAGAATGACCCTGAATATGGAACGATTCCTGGATATATTAGTGGTTAAGGTATTAGCGTACGAATCTAAAGGTCCCGGGTTCGATTCCCGTCTCTAGGTTTCAATTTTTCAGAACTAGATATATAGTTTATTTATTTGTACATTTTAGTATCTTTCTTAGAGGTGTACGTACACATATTGTATTTTATCATATTTAGAGATCCATTTGATAAATCTGTAGGTATATTGCAGTTCCATATATCCGTAAATTAGACACCTGGTCAAAAGGCAAATATTTAAGATAACCACTTTAAAGGAACTCCACTGGTATTCACTAAGAGGGTAGCTATGAAAACAAATTTCATGAAATTGACTCTTCAGTGTAACCTGTTTCTCAACAAAAAAAATGCAAACAATATTGTTACAATAAAGTGTTACTAATGTTAAATATATGTCTAGTTAAAAAGTGTGTGTAGCTTTAATGATTATGTTACTTGCTAAGCACCCATCAAGATTACAGTTTTTATTTTGTCTTGATTCGGAATGGTACCCGAAAGGAAAATAAAAACTACATAGCTGTTGTTTGGGGTATTGTTTTTGTCCTAGGTTCTGTTTACATCCGTTAGTTTATTTAAAAAGTTATTGGAATCACAAATATACAAACAGTATTAAACAACGTATAAAAAAGGTTTTACTAAATAAAGTGTATAGTAATGTTCCATTTTACTATAAATTGTCGATATCGGTGGTCTTGGGGTGAATGATTAGCTCAGAACCTGGTGGTCGTGGATTCGAATCCAGCTGGGGTTGACGGATTTCTCTTTAACGATAAAAATCCATAGTTCAACTTCCTTCAGAGGAGAAGTAAAGCTGTCAGCCCCATGTCGATTGTGGTATGTAAAATAACCCTAGAAGGTATGGTAAAATACCTTTCACTGATAAATTGGTAGGTATTTTTACTCTCGCTCATAGAAGTTCACGTGTGCTGATTTAAGCAGTCGGTTCAGAAAGTGCACGTTAAATAAATGAGAAAGTGAAAAATAGTATTTATTGATTCAAAATAAAATCTCTATTCGAAATAATCATGATAAATTAGATCTAAGCGTGCTATCAACATTAACAATGAACGAAGACTTTGAATATTTATTTTTGTAACGTATGTTTAGAAACTGTACACGTACATTTAGCTCCATAGATTGGGATTAACATTTAATTTTTTTAATAATCTCTGAAATTGTGTGAACATTCTAAAAAATATTTTATTTGGCAAATCTGCAAGCAGTGAATTTAATAAATATTATTATTATTAGCACCGCGTCTTACTACCCGTTCGGGTTATATGCACTTACGCTAATGTGTAATGGTAGGGTGATTGTGAGATGAAATGAAGGACTTACAGTTTAACGTGGAATCCGAACCACGGTGGAGGCCTGGCATTCCCCACATTCACAAGTTGTGATTAATACACGTCTTGTCAGAGGTGAAGGAGGGGTTTGGTAATCAGATAAATCTGTGCCGGAACCGAGGATTGAACCCCGGTTGCCAGTACAGAAGTCTGACACCTTACCCCTAGACCACCAGGTCACCCCAATTTAATAAATAATATGTATAAAATGTTTGGGTCGAAATATAATATATACAAAGCTATATAAGTTTGATTTAAAAAATACAATAAACTGTATTCACTTAGTACAGCTGCTAAACTACTAATTGATTTATAGTTTTGAAATAATACATTTGTTCAGTTTTAACTAACATAAGGAATACTAATTACGTTTGTATTGTCGTCTTATATGTGTATATAAATAAAAACATTGTAAGATATTTTAAAACATTCTTATTAAAAAAGTTACAAATTATTTCAATACACACTGTAATAAAAAAATTATTAAAAATATGAGCTCATGACATTAAAGTAGCATTTTTAAATATCTTCCCTTTTTCTGATGTCACTAAATGCTATCAAAATTAAGTTATTTCTCAAGTTTTTTAATCTATATTTTACCTCATAAACAACATACACTTCGTATTGTTAAACAATACACTTGATAACATTCAATCCTCCGAATTGATCAAATATTCTATTCACAATCTAATCAAAATCTGAAGCAAGGTTTTTATTTTAGAAGTGAACATTTAAGTTTGTACAGTTGTAATCACTTAAAAAGTCTTCAACATTCATAGGATTTAAAATATATTATTTATGCCTAGAAATAATTCGATAAGGAAGGCAAAATTTATATTAATAAACGTTCTTCACATTTGAGTCTAGTATTTTAAATATTTTGAGTTTATGGAAAAACTTTGTGCTTCTAAATGGGATTATTAAATGATGTACAAATAAACACCGTTTTCAATATTAAAAATCAAATATTGATTGTTTTTATAAACCATTATACTCCCATATAAAACCCTAGCTACAAAGGACTATGGTTTTAATTGTCCTTGATAATAATTATTTTATAGCATTTCATGGAAGCCTAATCCAAATATTGCCGAGCTTCGTTATTAACACCATTATTTGTATATGGCATTTTAAAATTATTTGGTTTTTCTGTGTTGGCAATTAATTTTCCTGTCTGACTCCCACATTCTTGAATGCTGATGCCATCTTCTGTGTCACACCTACTCCAGGAAACCTCTGACCGGATACCTGATGCAGTAGCTAAGGGCTCTTGTTGACCACCCACAGATGACACGTAGTTGAGCAGCCATAAATAAATATGTTAGCTGGGAATGTCCATTTTTCTTAGTCATCTTCACCAACTGCAAAAAAAAAAGTCTTCGTAATGTGGTTGGGAGTAAAAATTGGCTATCGTGATATAAAACAAACTTATGGAGGATCAAAAATAGACAGATATTCATTCCTTTTAGCTTCAGCAGCCACATTGGTAACAGTGTAACGTGTCAGGGATAAGGTCATTGTCCACTAGTCTTGCTTTATTAGACTAATTATAATGCGTAAGAGATTTAGGAGCACGCCTCGCCCCATGAATAACACTTTACATAAGAAGTTACAGTCCAATTTTCACAGGCAGGGACGTTTTTATAATTAAAACATATATTTGCTGCCAATAATAATAACATTTTACTAAATTATTTGCGTAATTTTATAGATATTAGTAATTTATATCAAAAATGATAGCTAAAAATAACACGACCTGACATATGCCAAACCCCGTGGCGGCCATCGTTCCCCCCGCTCTTTCTGTAAATTATCTGCAGATAGCAGCCCAACATGACAAAAACTGCAAAAAAAACTGCTAGTCTCCGTAGCAACCATCGTGATCATCACTCTTTCTAGAACTTACCTGCAGATAGCAGCCCGAACATGACAAGAAATCCTGTCATAACTGCAAACAGCTGCCGGATCCCGGAGCGACCATCGTGCCCTCCACTCTTTCTCTGACGATTCAGTATCTCGAAGAACACGACGAACAGAAGTGTCCCCGTGGCGAGCCCTTGTAGCACGGTGTTGGTAGCCCCATCCTTGGCGGTCTCCGTAAGAAGCAGTCCAGCGCCGATACCCATAGGGGTCACCAGTGAGAAGGTGCACACGTAGATAAGAGAGAGGCACGTGGAAACCCGCGTGCTGACCATCTCCACGGAGACGCAGAAAGCGATGACGAGCTTGTGAGCGGCGACTGCCCCCAGCATGTACCACGCCTCTCCCGACGTACGCTCCAGACCAACGGCGAGGCCCTCGAATAACTCATGTATGGACAGGGCCAGTACAATCAGGAAACCTACGCATTAAAAAAATATGTTTACCTTATTAATATGACTCAATTTCAAATAAAAATAGTTCTCAAACTTACGGAAGTCGTGACGCTCTATCACCAAATGTGTGTGATCGTGTGTGTACCGTGTCCTATTACCTATCCAAGATGTCAGCATATTCATTCTTACATTATTGGGGTAGGGCTCATGACAGTAGAATTTAGAGAAAATGTACTCTGATTCTGGCAGAGGTAGAGTTGTAAAACATTAATAAAAGCCCACCCTCAGTAAACCCGGTCGGAATTCGAACTCTTACCCCACAGCCACCAACAAACAAGCCCAAACAATGTAGACGTCAATTATACTGGTACATTTTTATTACTATTTGACTTGCTCCAAGGTATAATTCACATTTTGTATTTTAATTTTTAATTATTAGTAACTGAGAGCATTTACTTTTACTTTTAATAAAATATTTTAACTATTGGTAGGGAGAGTGGTCTAAGGGTAAAGTGCTCGCCTCAGGACCCGATGTTCGTGGGTTCAAACCCAGCCTGAATCGACGTATTTTATTCATGTGATAAAATCCGTTGCACAACTTCCTTCAGAGGGGGAGTAAGGCCGTTGGTCCCGTGTCGATTGTGGCATTTTAAAGAACCTTGGAAGGTATATGAGAATACTTTTCCCGCCAAAATTGGTAGGCCTTCCGCTCTCGCGCATGGAAATTTTCGTGTACTGATATAATCGGTCATTTCAGAAACTGCACATAAAATACCTCAAATATTTAACAGAATATACCTATATCATATTATTATTATTGATTATTTCACTATAATATGTTTTGACTACAATCAATAGTCAATGATAAGTTTAGATGATCTAGTAATGCAATCACCCATACCTGACCCATCACGTCGAAAAATTAACACTTCATACCATTAAATTGTACTATCATGCGCCACATAATGTTTCCACAGGAGACTAACCATGCTGAGATCATTCCTGAGATCATTGCAAACCATTTGATACTATGTTCATCGAAATCATTCGAGAAGCTTGGTCAAAAATTGTTGCTTTTTTTTAACAAAACAGGCATTGCACACAACCACATTATTCTCCTCTTTCCGTGGTCGGGTAATTATTGGCCATCATCATTATCATCATCATCATCATCGACAACTGTTCCCATTTCGTGGCTGGGTCAGTTTAGTAAAATGCCTCCTTATTCATCTATCATTCCACCGTTCTTTTTCATTTAATTTTTCCATTCTTTTCTTCTCATTTGAACACTTTGTTATCTATTCCTCCCATCTCTTCCGTTGCCTCCCTTGCGGTCTTTTTCCTACATACTTCATTTTCAACATTTTCTTTACCATCTTGTCTTTCTCCATCCTCATTAAATGCCCATAACATCTCAATCTTGCTTCCTTTACTATCTCATTTACTCCCTATACCCCCACTCTTTCCCAGATAACTTCATTCCTAATCTTGTTTCTCCTAGTGACAGCTAACATGCTCCTCACAAACTTCATATCCATGGCCTCCACTTTCCTAGTCTCTCTTACATTCATTATCCATGTTTCTGTTGCATATGTGACAATGGGTACAAAGTACGCCCTGTAAAACACTTCCTTACAATTCAAGGGCACTTCTCTTTTCCCTATCAGGTATTTTACACACCTGTAAAATAACCCTACCTTCTGTTCACTTCTCATAACATCCTTTCTAATTGTACAGACCAACCGAAAGAAATTTATAACGTTTAATTTTAATCAGCAAGTCAAAGAGTCCCTTTAGACTATTTAGCATTTTATAAAATGAGGGGTATAGGAAGAAAAGGGGGAAAGTCCAATTTCTTACTCAAATTTAGTTATTGAACTGCACAAACTTTCTCCAGCTTTTATATTAAAAGAGACATTTACCCTCAAAACCTGTAAGATGTGTTAAACGAAAATAATATATACACTGTTACTTACTCCATGACACTAGGAACTAGGAACACTGTTACAGAAAAAATTGAGAAGAGAGAATCATCTTTGTCCACCAAAAGAGCTTGGGAATCCAATTCATTTTCAAAGATCTTAATTAACAAGTATATATATATATAATTTCCCAACTATAGGCAAATATATATTTGCGTATAGCTGGGAAATTATGGAATTATAAAAATATATTTCGAATAAAAGATATGTATCTTTAATTGTACTACAACTTTACAATGATAAATTATTTCGCATCTCAAATAGTTGTGGAAAAATTATGAAAATTGGAAAAATTCCCTTATGTAAAATATCCTCAAAGTAATTTTTATGAAAAAATGAGGATTGCCATCTTGTTTATAGTAATAATCAATGTCTAGATATAAGGTTTAATCATTATCATCGTAGCGAATTTCAAGAAAATCTCTTTTTTCTCTTTTTGCCCCTCAGTAAGTTAACCTTAAATTTAGGGTTAGATATCTAATTCCAAAAACGCCTCAAGTTGACCACATGTTAGCTCAAGATACCAAGGTTTAGCCCAATTGGTAACATATTTTCGGCTCTAGCCCGAGGTACAGACAGACAGATGGCATCGCGAAACCCAATTTTTGTTTCAGGGGGTCATGAAATTTATACTTTTATCAAATTCTCGAGTTCGAGTTTCATTATACGATCACAATAGGCCTACTTTATCTCCAAGGTTCGAGATGAAGTAAAAATTATTTCCTGGGGTCCTTATGGGAGTTTGATATAAAAGTTTATGTCCTTGAAAATGTGGGTAGTGTGACTTTCCCCCTTTTGCCCTTTATCCTTCAAATTGTATGTTTTGATTGAGTAAGGAACGTCGTCGAGCCTACCTCTGATGGACGAGAGGAGAGTGTCGTTCCCCTCGACTGACACCACAATATGGCTGTGGCCTGCATTAGCGGTCGAATGGTAGTTGGGAAGGACCTCCTTGTTCAGAGCCAGATTGGAACTGTCCTGCTCCTGCGCCTCCTCGACGTGGTGCTCCTTGTTCGTGACGTCTCCTCCACCGTAGTTGTGCTCTTCCACTAACTGTCTGTGGTGGATGTACATGTGTAGCAGCTCCTCAATCAAGTAGATCGTGAAGAACCCGCTACAAATGATCAACTGGGGCGGAAAATACATTTTTAGTTTTACCACAGTTGGGGTTTTGCAGACATGCGTGAGAAGTTCACCAGGCAAAATACGTGCATGGTAGGAAGGGCCTTTTATCAAATACAAACATATTATTTTTCTGTATGCATCCATCTATCTCTTTGATATGAGAGTGTGCATTATTTGCAGACTCAATGTCTACATAGTTTATGGGTATAAATTGAGAAATGAATATTCTAACAGAAATGTGTTGAGCAGAATATGTTCAATAGCCATTAAAATTACAACAATTTTTACTTGAACTCGAAGAGGTCAATCTCTCCAACCCCTCAAC